>PVKA01024204.1:0-34563 GCA_004027165.1 Ctenomys sociabilis | reverse complement strand
TGCTTCTACATAATTCTATGAGAGGCAAGATCTGCACTAATGGTGGTTGGACAGGATATTATGTCGGCTTTTAGTGCTATGGTCATCCACTAGGTAAATAATTATTCAATCTTTGATATAATTCAGCTGTATAAAAACCTGTAAATATAATATCATGTATGCACCTTGTACAATACCAAAACGTTATGAAAACAGTTTGAAATGTATTATTTCATTGACTCTGTATGGTTATGGTGTTTTGAAACTGTCTGACTGTCATTTGTATTTCAATAAAATAAAAATAAATGGAAAAAAAATAAAATAAAAAAATAAAAATAAAATCTATTAGAGAAAAGAAATATCACATTTAAAGGTAAACTCAGAATAATGGCAGATTTCTCTTCACAAACCATTAAATCAAGAAGAGAATGGAGCAAAGTACTTCAAGTCTTGCAAGAAAACAAATTCCAACCCAGACTGATATACCCTGCAAAACTTTCTTTCAAGTATAATGGAGAAGTAAAATACTTCCATGACAAAGAACAACTAAAGAATTTCATGATGCCAAAGCCAAGCCTACACAGACTACTAAAGGATATTCTAGAGAGGGATCAAGAACTCCAGGAATGAGAATGGAAAGAACCCATAATAGGGCTTATAATTAAACAAAAGAGAAAAAGAGGTATACAACAGCAGTCCTTCAAGTATTCTTTTGTATATAACAGCAAAATATTTCCATCAGCATACTATACAAATGGACTTCTCCTGCACCCTATGGGTCATGATTCTGTGCAGGTCTACAAGGTGGATATCAAGGAAACAGCAGTAGCTCATTCCCACAAGTGACACCTGGCCATGTCCATGACACACTAGAACTTTGTGCAATATCCTATCCCCAAACGGTTAGAAATGCTGGTGATATATTTGCCATTCCAGTATTTTTGTTATGCTTTATCCTTAGTAATTCTTTACTATCATGAAAACTTTTTCTTAGTTGATATTTTTGAATATATTAACCTAATCAAATACTGTGTGAGAACTCTGAAATGATCAGAGAATTATACGTAAGACACACTACAGTGTGGCCTCTTACTTGGACTCAGAATTTTAATTTTTTATTATTTTGAAAAATATAATTTAATTTTGAATTAACTAATATTTAATTTAATGAATATTCAATTTTAATTTTGTTTATGATTTACACTGTCCCTTTGACTGATAATCTACTTTTTTTTCCATGTTAATAGGGGGCAGGCACCAGGATGTGGACCCAAGCTCCCCTCTTTTTTTTTTTTATTAACTTTACTGAGAAATAGCAACAAGACAGCTTCAAAACGACTTAGCAGGACAGTTTCAATAATTAAAACATTGCATATTGTTGTCTTCATAGTGGTTATTCATAGTATAAGATGCAGACATGATATCCTGTCCACAAACACTATTAGTACAAAGCTTTCTTCTCATTGAATTAAGAGAAAGTAGCTGTATATCTATCTTATTTTGTGTATGCAGATACAAAATGGTCCTTCATTTGTATTCCCTTTTTTTGTTTAGTTTTGTCAAAGATGGGTATTGCCATTTATATATTGTAGGTCCGTGAATTCATCAGCAAAAATAATCCAATACAGTTCAGCAGTCCATAGTACTATTGGTTATCCTTAGGACTGGCAATGGTTGCTGACTGGAGCCTTTTACAGCTCAGCATGTTAATATGACTTTACTTTTTATACCACATTTTTATACATTTCTGCTGGATGGTTAAGACCAAGATAAAGGGCCACATTATAGCTCAGCAGACTAAGTGCTTGCTTAGGTACGAGCAGGGGCCAAGACATGGTATGATATTTTCTCCAAGTATTAGAAAGTTTAAAAGTGTATTTCCATTCTCCATTGACTTTATATTAATTCTTCCTTGCCTTCTACACACACACACACAAAAAAAATATGTATATAATTTGGCATAAGATTGATACTGTTCTGTGGAAATCTTCAATGACCTTTTAAATGAGTTTGTCTAATTTAATCGTATTTTACATAGTCCTGCATAACTGCTATTTTGTGAGCTCTCTATTCTTTATCCAGGACCTTCCAGCAACTTCTCTTGCCTTATGCATTATGTTGTTATTTTCTAGTATCAGCAGGTATTAGAATATTTAGAGTTTGTGTAACTGGAGAACATTTTACGTTTATTTTTCAAAGGTATGCTTACTAAGTATAAAATTCAATGACGACAGATTTTTTTTTCAGTCTTTCGAATAAGTAAGACTAGTTTCTGACCCTCTTGCTCTTTTTTTTCTCATGTGGAATAAGATGCCATTTAATTTTTGTTTCTTCCATAGCTAGTATTTTTTTTCTATGTATATGCTTCAGTGATTTTTTTCTGTACAATCAATATTGGACAATTTCATTTTTGTGTATCTTGGTATGATTTTACTCACAATTCTTGTGCAAAAGGTTCGTTTTTCTTAGAAATGTGGTGATATAATTGTAAGTAAATTCAGAAATTTTAAAACATTAAATATTTATTGCTTACCCCCTGCTACTTTGAGAATTCTAATTAAATGAATATGTTTCTTGAGAGAACTATTATATGAATGTTCTGTAAACTTTTCTTTTTCATGTTTATTTTAGACAATTTTTAGTGTTATATTCATGTACATTTGTAAATAATTTTTATAATGTGCAATTATTAACCTCATGTTATGTATTCATTTCTGAAATATTTTTCTAAAATTCACTGTATATTTTTGTCTTTCACATTTCAAATTTTGCCTATAATTTTTTTTTTTGCAGAACTAGGGATTGAACTCAGGCCCTTGAGCTTACCAGGGAAGCGCTTATTCCACTGAGCCATCTCCCCAGCCCTTATAATTTTTAATTTGTAATATAATTATTGATTTTCAATAAAGTTAATGAGTTAATAAAAAAGATACATAGATGTGGAAAAAAGAATATGTATCAATAAAATCTGATTGATAAATAAACTTATCCAACACAAAAAGATAATATAAAACATGTGAAAAATTATCAAGAGGATCAAATCAGAGATGTGAATAGCACCTCCTATGTTATGCATGCTGATTCAACTAACAACAAGGTCTCAGGCAATCAAGGTGCTTGCTTAGTAACCTTCTCTTACTACTACAAATAAATTTTATAGACAGGAATTGCTTTCTATATAAAGGTCACCAATTCATAGGAAACCATTTTCCCTTGTGGTGCTTGCAACTTACCTTCAAGACTGATAAGGACTCATCAAACTTAGGGACTCTTCCAACACGTCATGATCTTAGCTCCATCCACAGAGAAAACTGTACTAGGTGGGCATTCTTGGCTCCTGCAGCCACCTCATGTATTTACACCAGTTATACAGCAGAGCTCTGCTGACATTCAATCTGGGCAATAGTACAGCAGCTTAACCTGTAGCAGACCCAACTCAGTGTGATACAAACATCATTCAGTCTGGGTCCCTGGCCCACTTGCCTGGGCAATGACAAGAGGCAGGTAAGGGTCCATAGGAGATATCAGCCTTGTAGCTTACTTCTTATTAATTTTCCATTAGCAGTATCTTAGCAAGTTTGGCTTCTGCTGAACTACAAATTGTTCTGAGCTCATCCTGCATTTTTAATCAACCCCTGCATCCAACCCACACATGGAACAGGGTCTTCTGGTAATAAGGTAAGTTTAGAGTTATTAAGTAAGTGGCAAGGATACTCTGCTTAGCCCAACTTTAGTCAGGACTTCTCTTAGGCTGATCAATGCGCTTCCCCATAATATCAACTTTTAACAAAGAAGCCACCTAATTCAGTTTAACAAGAACCCCATGTTTTTGCTATCCCAACATCTACTTCTGATGGAGGTGGCTTCCTAGCATTCTACCACTCCCCAGGTGATCTCTGGTCTACCTGGTCTATTTTTGGCAAAATCATGTTAAGTCAATTATCAGAATTTTCCTTAAACCTGATTCTGCCAACCCTCAAACCCCCATAACTCTTACTAATTGTCTATCCACTGACCCTCACCTACACCTTGGCTATCACTTCCTGTTTATGTATGCCTTATCAGTGTTAACCGACTCTCTCCTCACTGTAAGATCACATTGCCTTGGCCCCTACATCAACCATTTGTGACGGTTGTGAATAAAGTTTGCCTTGCTATATTTAAAACAAGTATCACTAAATAACTTTTTTTCTTTAATGTAAGTTCAGAGTTAGTAATCAAACAGCCTTGAACTTGAGGAAAGTAAAATCTTTTCCTCCTAAGAAAAATAGTCTAGAATTCTGTCGCTGGTATAGTAACCTCAATGTGAATACATTTTCTCTCTCTCATTCAGCCCTGTCTTCAGTCACTGCAGCTAAAACTCTCCAAAAGACAAAACTTGCCCCAGGCATCCTTCTGATACCCTACACTTGCAATAGCAATTCTGGCTAGAGATCTTGACAGCTAGGCTGGTTACTGTTTCTAATGCAGCAAATAGGAATCTCAACCCTCAAACCTATGGCAGCTAATTTCCACCATTAATGGTAGGTCTCTTTGTTTAAAAATGTGGAAAAATTAGGTCACAATACTTTCTCTTTGAAATGCAATTTATGGAACATAGAATTTAAAATACAGTATCCATCTCACTTCACTGACATCAAAATGCAAAAAGTAATTGTTTCAACATCTGAATGTTTGAAAGAAAAGAATTTTAGAGTCTGAAAAGTTTGAGAATATTCAATCTCATTTAAAGATGACAGTCAAATGTTCCTGAAGAGGTAGACACACACCTGAAAAGTATTCTCCTACACAGACTGATCCTGTGTTTAACAAGTTCTCTTTTCTTTTTCTTTTTTGGTCTTTTTGAGACAGGGTCGCACTATGCAGTTCAGGCTGGCCTTAAGCTCACTTTGTAGCTCACGCCGGTCTTGAACTCACAACAATCCTCCCGCCTCAGCCTCCCGAGTGCTGGGATTACAGGTCTGCGCCACCATGCCCAGCTTAACAAGTTTTCTTGATGCTTTCCATTCTTTACTTATGCATCACAGTCCTTCAAAGTTTGTTATTTTCAAATTAAATTGAAATTTAATTTAATTATCACTAAGTTTTCTACTTTGAGGATTCCTAAGAACTTCTATGCAGCCATTTATTTCTCTGACTCCCCAACAACTGCATCATTTATAATGTTCCTTTTAAAGCACCTTACTTGATCATTCTAGGAAGTAGAAATTATGCAAATTATAAATAAAGCCAGATCACGCCAGGTTTAGAGACATGCAATTAGTGGAGATCTGTAATGTAAAGCAACCATGCATATTTTCAGTTGCATACTGAGCAGAAAGAGAGTAACATTCCCCCCTCAGTTTAGATGCCACCTTGTAGAAGACCAGATGAGAATGAAGGCCTACTTGAACTTCTGTGAACACAAAGGAGAAAAAAGGCAAGCTATACTCCTTTGGCAACATGTAGACATAATGGCACACTGTAAGATCAAGGGAAGTGTCAACACAACTTAGATCCCTGTGTTTATCTGGGCACATACTACAGATAATAGGAGGCAGATGAATATTCTGTTACTCTTCATTGTTTGCATCCATGTCTAAGTAAATAAAAATCAGGTGGGCCAAGTGGTCAGGGCTCTTTGTTCACTATAGGCAAGAGCCCTGAGCCCTGAGCCCCTACATTCCAAATTAATCATTTCTTTTTTTCTTTCATCTTTGTTTGCCCCTTAGTCAGGGAATAAACTCCTACACTGACACCTTCACCAGCTCCTTTGGAATTCCTTCCTATCTCCTACAAGTCTGGGTCAGATGATCCTAGAGAACACTGACCACCCCTATGTCAGATTACACCTTTCTGGAACCAGATCAGGTTTGTCATGATTATGAATAAATTTGAACACCATGGTATACATTTGATTTTTAGTTACTCTAGCTTTCTTACCTTGGAAAACTGTATATCCATTCTCATTTCACAACTTCCAAGTTTGTGAAATAAAAAAGGATAATACATTCCAACTCAGAGTGGTTATAAAGTTTTAAAATATTCTCAAAACTAAGCACATGAAAGCACTGTTATTTTATAGCAGCCAATAAGCACCAACTAGTATTATTCTCAACCTCTTATTCATGCTGCTTTTATCTTTACAAATTTAGCTGGTAAAAATAAACCTTCACAATCCATTTCTGGACACTGATGCACTGGAAAACAAGATTTTAACACATGAGCTTTTGGGAGACAAGATTCAAACCATAGCAGGTATTATGTTTGATCTTGGACAAATTATGTAAGTCTGTAAAACTGGTACTATTATCTCTCTTTTTTAAGAGCCATGGTAAAGCACAAATAGTGTAATGATACAAACTCTTAACACACAATTCGTGTAATAAGCACAAACAACATAACCACACACATGCCTTAGAATTTTGCATTTTTCAGTGTCTAGTTTATGTTTAGGAGATGGTTAAGAGTTGAATAATATTTCCATATATTTTACAGAGCAGTCCATTATCCCATGTAAATCCTAAACTAATATGTGTAACAAGCAGATGTCTCAACTGGGGCAGCCTTTTTTAAAGATTAGAGGCTATAAATAGAGGCACTCTCAGCCAGGATATTGTGTGGGTACCTAAAACTCTTTGCTAGGATATGCAGCTGCTTTAAACATTCCTACATCCCATGTGGGGCTATACAGAGCCTACCTCATTGTTCAAATTGAGCTCAGGCTCAAAGTTTTTAAGGAGCAGCATGAGATCATAAGAAGGTGGTTTTTACAAATTTAGTTATGACTCCTGACATATAATATGAACAGTTTTAAGCACCTATGCTCAACTAAGCTTTTCATAATAACTCATTTCCTGAGGCCTAACATTTAACTCCCATCTGAGTGACAGAAATCTGGTGGTCCGAAAGCCTATCCTTAACTACTATCTCCTGCCTCTCAAGAACATTATGTAACATTGACTTAAAGGAACCAAGGCTCTTCCCTGCTTCGAGGGTTTGCCTTCTAAACTCAAGAGAAGAGAGGGAGGGCTGAGGAAGAGGAGTACAAGAGCAGGAAATTTCTGTGCGGAGTGAGACTTTCTGTGGGTTTCCAAGCCCAATTTTTTCTTACTGCCTCTTTCCCAGGACTCTACCCAGTCTTAATTGACAATGTTGTTTTCTGTACTTTTTCTATTTCTTGTGTTATGTATTTCCCAGAATTCCAGGTAATATGTTCTGCTTGTTTGACAAACTTCCTTCATCCTTGTTCAAAAATTCTGGTTCTTTGAAAGTTTCTCTCCTAACAGTCATTTCTCAGTACACTTTCTGCTCAGGAAATTCTTCTGTCACCCTTTGCAAAGGTGAGTCACAATGATAAGGCACAGCTTGAACTGTGAATTATGTAATAGGTAATCTTCTAATTCCAGGATGTCAATGGTAAATGCACATATGCAGGATTATTAGAAACATAGAAAAGACAAAGAAACATATTCGTCAAGTAGCACTCCCTTCTCTGCACTCTCATATCCTCACCAAATAGCCAAAAGGTCACACAGGGTAAGATCATCCAAGTCCAAAGCTCCTGAAAAATAGTGCATATATCTAATTTTGCCATCAGCCTTTTCTTCACAGCAGAATTTCTATGCTTTTTTCTAATCTGAGCAAACTTCAAAGAGTTTTTATTTTGTGCAGTGTCTTACTTTTAGCTAGCCAAGTCACCTATTTCACATCTAGTGAACAAATCACTACATCCCTCCAAGATGTTCAGAGATGGGTGTTTTTATGTAAAACCTGCCACCATGGCAGCTTGACTCAGTTCATTCCATTAATAAATAACAGTGGTATCTTTTTCTTTCCATTACATCCAGAATGGAAACAGGGTAATAGTATCTTTGACAATGTGGCTTTACAGAGTTCCTGGACAGCAATGCAGGTCAAACAAAGTATATAAGAATTATCTAGGAGTTGATAGGGATGTACTGGTGAGCCAAGTTCACTGATCAAATACACATGTGCCTACCTTCACTTCAAGCTTCCCTACCCTCAGACCCTGTAATGCACCCAAACTATTAAGACAAACAATGGGTAAGCACAGCCCCACTACTTCCTTCACTTACTCAGAGATAAAAAATGCAGAAAGAGCAATACATTCACTTTTGGAAAATACTTAATCTGTAATTGGAAAAGAGATTGCATATAATTATATATGACTCAGGCATTGTTTACTTATCCCACTTTTACCACAAACCATGTTTAAGTTCAGAAATTTGCTGAACACAACAAGTTTTTAGAAATCCCAGAAAGCTGATTCGGTTCTTTAGTCCTCTACCCTCATTGACTTATCCTTTAGTAAAAGAACTCCTAAATCCTATCTCCAACTATGACTAAAATATGACATCAGGATTCTGGAATTTCAACAGAAACTAAGCCCTCCCATATTTGACCTCCATCCCTAGAGTGTCCTAGAAGTTTCTGAGTTTGGTAGTTTCTATGTTTTACCCACTGCCTGCCTTTTGTGTTGATGATCCTCTAGTTCTGTAAATTTGACATGAGTTAAATATTCCAGAAAAATTTCCTTTATATGTACATAATTATTAACATGCAATAGTTCATGCTTGGGGAAAATTATTCAATTTGGGATCAGGCACTTCCCAAGTATAGAACCTAATCCATAGTCAGGCATAAATATTATCCAAGCACCTCATAAACTTCCACAAAGTTAGAAGTTGACTAGTAATTAACAAAGGAAGTTATGATCACTTCTTCAGTTTTGCTATGGCATTTAAGCTTTCTGATACTGAAGATAAAAGAACTTACCATATATCAATTCCTGGTGCTCCCTATTTTAGTTTCTTTTTCAAGGGGCTGGATTTTTGGGGGCAGAATGTTAGATGTTGTATTACTCCACCTAATCTCTTTTTTAGAGTCAGTGTTCCCCCTACCTTGTTCCTGACAGCTCACAGGCTGGCCATCAGCCAGATGTAGCATATTACACTGCCCAAAGTGATGCCTTAAAAGAATGGCTAGTGCCAATGACTAGCTGGTGGAGACATACAAAGGTCCAGCCCCATCATTCAACTAGGGACAACTGAAAAGAGCCATCAAAGATGCACAGCAGCACTGAAACTGTCTTCTTTCCTCCTGACATGTATAGCTCTTAAAACTTTTCAACACCCAACTTCTGGTTTCAGAATGCACTTCTAGGGAACCCAATCTAAAAGGGTAACAACTATCTAGAAGAGAAAGTTATTTCAAAATATACTGAGAACTATCAGAGATTCAATTAAATTAAAACCTGCAATGTATTCAATTAAAAACTACAAATGTTTAAAAAAAATTCAGATAACTTTATGCATAAAGACCTAAGCCAGTCAACAAGGATAAGAGTTAAACAATACATAAGACTACTGCAAGTTCATGCCAGGGCATGAAGGCACAACAAAGCTATTAAGTTGCATATCACAACAACATGTCACATTCTAAATTGTCACCAGTACAAGAGATGCCAATCTTCACTATTACAAACACAGACATATTTGTTTTAGAATTTTAAATCCTAGCAGACTGCCATTCTAAAGTTACCTGGAGAGAACAGTTATACATTGAAGTATGAAATTAGGTCACAAATGGGTAGAATTCTCACCTGGACTAACTCTCTAGGCTGATATCTGTGAACTTAGCAATTACATTGTAGACAGTAATGTGTAATAGTAAAACCATACTTAAAATACCTGTCAATCCGATCATCTAAATGTGTACTGCTTCTAACGTCATATCAATTATTGTGGTACTCTCTTTAAAGTAAATGTATGTTGTTTTTTTTAAAAAAAAAAAAAAGGTAATAAAAATAAACAAGGGACAAGAAAAACAAAATGCAGAAGGATTGTACTGCTACAATGCTGGATAGGGTTTGATGTCTAAATTTCTGTGTAAAAATGTGTAATTGTTTTTTAACATTCTATAGGGATTTAAATTTTAGAACATCCATGTTTGTTGGAAAATAGCAGTTTCCTTTTATGTCCCAAGGATGTGATATTCAGACAGATCGTGGTGTTAATCTTAGCTGCCTCTGTTATAAGATAATATTAGTAAGCTTCTCTTCTGGATGTTTAACAACTAAAGTTTGCAGACCAAAAATTAGACAGAAACATGGGCTAAAAAGATAGCCAATATTTTGGCCCTAGCCCTTCAAGGTCAGTGAGGACTCAGGACATAAAGAGACATTCTGTAACTAAGAGGTGTCCCAAATTTTCTGATCAAGGAGATTATGGCGCCACAGAGGAAAGTGATCAATGATACACAGTGTGCCTAAGATGAGTCATCTACTGAGAAAAAATTATCTCAGGCTTTCACGGAGAGCAAATTGGTCAAACAATGACCATTCGTCTAGATAGCTGACACTGACAAAATCCACACGGTGCTATACATGGTTCCAGAGTAAATCCTGACAGGATCTGACTGACCTTATCAGATACCAAAAGTTACATTTTTTAGTTATACATGTCTTGCATTAACTTGGTCTTAACCACCCAGCAGAAAAGTGTAATCACAAGGTATAGAAAGTAAAAGCCATATTAATAGGCTGAGCTGTAAAAAGCTCAAGTCAACAACTTCTGACAATTGCCAGTTCTGCTGATAACCCATTACTATTATGGACTATGGGACTATATTGGGTTATTTGCTGAATTCAAGCACCTACAATATTTGGACTGGCATCAAGTATGAAAAGGTCATTTAAAAAGACTTCTCCAAATACAGCTTCTCTAACAGCAATGGAACACCCATCTCTGACAAAACAAAACAAAAAAAAGGAGGATATAAATAAAGGACTTTTTTTTGGGGGGGGGGAATATATATATATGATAGAATAGATATACAACTACTTTCTCTTAGTTCAATGAGAAGAAAGGTTTGTACTAATGTTGTTTAGACAAGATATTATGTCTGCATCTTATATTCTGAATAACTACTATAAAGACAACAATATGCAATATATTATTGTAACTGTCTTAACTGTTCTGAAACTGTTCCATTGCTATTTTTTCTCATTAAAATGAACAAAAAATTTTTAAAAAAAGAAATGAGGTCAGAAACATCTTGTTCTCAACATTCCAAACTTTTAAGGATAGGACACAATGCTCGAAGCTAATTGTACTCCCAAGAGAGCAGTTGTCAAGACTGGGGCAGTACTCAGGATTCATGTACTTCCTTGCCAGGATAACGTACCATCTTCAAGGAAATACTGAAGATTCACATATGTTCTACCTCATCAGGGGAAAACAGTGGACTGAAAGCTGTCACAGTAACAGAAGTCAGAGGATAAGCAGTTTATTTCTTATTACAAAAGATTTAAGTTCAAAATACTAAAAATGTATACAACATGCTCCATATGAAAATTCAAGTTAAATTCATACTTTTGTGTAATATTTTACTGCATTTTACATCTGATCACATTTGACCCTGAAAGCCCTCCCTATGCAGACAGTCCTGGGGTTGCTGAATTAACTTTATAACTGGTTAAATATCTACCAAGGATTACACAACTAACTCATCAATTTTCAGGTAAGACTGGCAAATTTGTACTTCGTTCAGAGTTCTCTCCCACAAAACTATCAAATGTGTCCATGTAATTTTTGACATTTAAGTAAAAACTCCCCTAATACCTGTCTCCCCCATGTTGTCTAATTTCTACCTTCATACCACAGGAACATAGACTATCAATGGTACAACCTTCTGACTAGGGCACTTTCTCTCCTCTCCTTAGTCCTTCCTTCCTGCTCCAGGTCTCAAAACAACCAAGACTGTGATACAGATCCCAACTTCTGAGTTTAGTGGATAAAAGGCTCTCACTACTCTGATTCATATCAACTGCATAACATATTGGGGTGCTTTAAAGAGCTCATATAATTCCCAGGTAGTAACTGTTCTTACAAAAGCCTCTGCCCCTAGTCATCAGGTTTTTTGTTTTTCTGTATTTTAGGGAAGGTTCTACAGGGTGTTCAGGGTCTCACTACTAGCTCAGACTTACAGTGATCCTCCTGTTTACAGCCTCCCAAGAGCTGGGATTACAGGCATGCACCATCACACCCAGTCTCAATTACCATCTCAGTGCACCCTGGGGGTGGGGCCAGCACAGCAGGCCACTAATTGAATCCCTGGTCCCTATGTCTGCCTGCAGGCGCTTTAATCTGCTGAGCTATTTGGCCAGCCCTTGGTCATCAGGTTTTAGTTTAATTTTGCTTCATCTTTTTTTTTAAATTTATTTATTTATTACAGTGTCTCGCTCCACATCACGGATTCTTTTTTTGCAGGGGGGGGGTTCAGCTCAGCCCGCCCTTGGGGGAGGGGCTGGCATGGCATGTGGTGCTGGGGATCAAACTGCGGTCCCTGAGAGGCGCTTTAGACCGCTGAGCTATCTTGCCAGCCCATTGCTTCATCTTTTTGAGACAAGATTTTGACATGCAGTTCAGGCTGGCCTTAAACCTACTTTGTTTCCCTGGCTAGTCTCAAACTTGAAGCAATCCTTCTGCTTCAGCCTACTGAGTTCTGGGGCTACAGATATACCACCACACCAAACAGTCATTAGGTTTTTGTCTACAGTTATTTGAGGCATTTGAAAAATTTAATCACACTAAATTGGCATTCTGCTTTTACAAAATGTAAACATGCTTGGATTAAAGACAACACATGAGGATTTTAATGTTTTATAAAAGAAAAGTATCTTTGTCTCACAGAGGTGTGTTACAGTTTGTGGAGTGTTAATGAGAGCTAATCATTCTATTTATTCTACAAGCCAACCAAACTGCAACAAGAAGCACCCGATAAAACTTGTTGTAATCTCCTATGTACTATCCAGGCTTTGTTTCAAAGGCTGGTGTCAAAATGATTTGAAGTGATCAGCACAGAGCTGCCCAATTGGATTATTATTTCAGGTTCACGAATTATATTCTTTAGTCCTTTGTAACCTGTCAACAGACAAGTCAGTACCAGTTTTATTCTGCTCTTCTCTCATTATTACCTCTTTTCCTCAGTATTATCACTGCTATGACCTCTGTTCTCAAATTTCTCCTCTCGCTGCAAATTAAGAAATCAAGCATGAGGTCTACAATATTAGGAAAATAACTCCCTTCTATTAAAGCTGTATGTGGTGTTACATGTCATGAACTCAGTTTTTCACAGTCATAAGACTTGGCCAAAATAGTTTACTCACTTTTGTCTCTGAACTCCAGACACCAAAGAGAACTTGGATCATGTCAATTTACACAACCATTGATATTTAACTGGATCTATATCTTAGAGGCAAGTAATATACACATTATCTAAATTACATGAAAATTCTAATTCATGAATTTGTACAGAATATATAAAAAAGGTTTTCCCATCATTGTACCTCCATTCCTACCAACCTGTGGCGAGCTTTATGGAAGAATGGAAAAAAACATAAAGCTGTGGTGGTGGACCTATGGCATATGTTGCTCCCTGTTGGCAGCAAGCCAAGTCCCAACATCACCCCCAAAAATCATGTCTTTGGGCTTAATTGCAGTGTTCACACTTTGTGATAAATAAATGGTTTTTGAGTTGCAGGTTTTCCACTCTGTCTCTAAAAGGTTTACCATCACTGCCACTGGGTAATGAATTTAAAATTCTCAGAACAGACTTAAGGATGTCAATTTCAGCCAATAATGCCCCATCTAACATATCTTTTCCTATATTACAATACAACAGTGATTTATTGAAAATGCAACAATGGTTTAAGGGACACAAAAATAATTTATTTAGTTTTTCTTGTACCAGGAATAGAACTCATGACCTTGTGCCTGCCAGGCAGGTGCTTATTCCACTGAGCTATCTCCCTAGCCCTGACAAAAATAATTTAAAAGGCTCACAATATAATTTAAAGATTTCTAAAAGATCTCTATCTTTATAAGAAAAATAACTTAAATTCAGATTATAATTTTAACATTTATTATTACTTGGCTCAACTAAAATGTAATAGCCTAAATAAACATGCAAAATAAATTCACAATCAATACTTTAGGCAGAAGTGATTTAATATTAATGCTGTTCCTTTTATGTGGTAAATAAGGTCTGGCATAAGCACCAATCAAATTTAACCTAGCTTTTACATGGTATAAAGAAATTTTACTTTGCAACTTCTTCAATTACTTAACAACTTTGTCTCTTCCTTTGATTTTCTACATTTTTATTTTTAAACTATTCTTGACCTGTATATTTATAAAGCATGAACAAAGAACAAGTTCTTGAATGATGCCAAAAATGTCAACTATGTGTAAAGAAATGAGTAACTGCCCTTCAAGAGAAATGCCTGTATTTTCACATGAATATGAAAATGTATGTGAAGTGAATTTTTATATTGGCTTTGTGTACAATTTAAAGCTGAGAATTCATCATGAAATTATGAATTATTTATATAAAGACAAATGCTAAAATTCATGTTAACAATATCAAGTTTTATGTTTCAAATTTAATCTTTAATTTTAATTCATGGTACAATTTTCATACTTGAAATTATCTAAGTCAAAGAATTTTAGAGAAAGAGGTGACTTATTCACAAAAGGAAAGAAAATCTACTACAAAAGAAAATGTCAGCTTAAAAAAGTGCTTCTGGCTCTGAAATGTAAGCACTGTGCTACATCCTTAATGCACCCTCCCTACTTTATTTTTTTAAACTTTACAACTGTGCTTGCTAAATTGCCTAAGCTGCCCTTGAATTTGCAATCTTCTTCCTGCAGTCTCCCACATCACCTAAGCAGCTGAGATTACAAGCATGTACCACTGTGCCCATGTACTCTGAAACTTTTGAACAAAAAGAAAAAGCTGCGTTTTTGACTTTCAGACTAGGAAGCAATAGTTACTATTCTCTAACAGTGGCAGGGCCATATACTTCATTCGATGTCATACATATATTACCTCCATTTAATCTTTCTAATAATCTTACAGGTAGATACTAGAGCTCAGGCTGGATAAGAAATAAAACCACAGTACTATAAGAAAACTATGTTGGGATCCTACACAAGATATGCCTGACTCCAAAGCTAAAGTAGCTGGTACTACTACTCTATGCCTAACAGTTCCACTGAGATTACAGGTACAAATTGTAATAAGGGAATTGCTTCCTAAGTAAAGCAGATCAGCCCTGGAGTCAGAAGTTCTAAATTTCACAGACGCTTCCAATGGAAACAGTAGTTAGCCTTATAATGTTGAGATAAATACCTATAAAAACCACAGTGAAAGGGGAAGGAAAAACAGCCAAGTAAGATTAGTTCTTGTTCCCTCCCTCTTCACGCTTAGGTTAGTGCAGCAGGCTTGTCACACCTTGCTGTGCCATCTATGTAACGTTCACAATGCTCCAAGAACACAGAATTCCAGTTAAGATGCATGCGTGTTCAGCAAGACTCGAAGCAATTCAAGTGCGGCGCAGATAACTGAATAAACAGGTAGGTGGGTTTTCAGAGCTCCAATGCATTATGTCTTCCATTCAAACCAGAATTTGTTTTATTCAAAGAAATGAGACAGTATCTTTCTAAGGAACACATCTTCCTCTTACCTTCTAAGAACACCCTCTCTTACTCATCTTCCTTCCCTGTGTTAGTCTGCCACTTACACTGAAAATAATGGCGCTGAAGGAAAAGTATAGGGCAATCCATAGTTTCTTCTTTGAGTCTTTCCTGAAGTATGTAAGCCAAACATTGAGTGTTGATAATATTGTCTGCATAACAAAAAGTAAAATAAAACTAGCCTTGCTCAGTATAGCTAATGTTCTGGTAAAAGTAACACATTTGGATACATAAGCTATACAATACAAATTATGGCATTTCAGCAATTCTACATGCAGGGTCAATGTTCTCATATGTGTCTTTGAACACAGCATTGTTTAGTATAAAGACAAATGCTAAAATTCATGTTAACAACATCAAGTTTTATGTTTCAATTTAAGCTTTAAATTTAATTCATGGTACAATTTTCATTTTAAATTTTTCTTCACTTAGAACGACATTAAGTAGCAAATAATCACCATGGCCAGTCAAGAGCCTGACAGAAAAAGCTTTATATTTAGCTACCTTTACTACAACTTGTTCTTGCATTTTGAATAGGAACTCTATATTCTCACTTTGTACTAACTACAAACACAATGTAGTTGCAGATTTTAGTCTGAGGTGCAAGTGCAAAACTAGCATAATCTTTTCTTTTTTTTTTTTTTTTGTTTGCGGAACCGGGGATTGAACTCAGGCCCTTGCGCTTGCCAGGGAAGCACTTATTCTAGAGTCATCTCCCTGACCCCCACCTGCTTTTCTTTTCATGGACAATTTCACGGACACATTTCTTCTTCCTTTAGATCTTAGCAACCTTGGCACAGCTGGTTCTCCTTTGCAGATAAGGAGATAAGTTAAGAACTATCACCTTTTCACTTAAGTGAAGCATCTTACAATTTCTTTGCCATATCCCAAGAGCCAAAATCACTACTCTTACACTTTAGAACTTAGATTATATAAGGGTTGCTTCAGCACAAGCACTGTAATATTGTTCTAGTTGATCAGATAACAAAGATGTTTAAGTGTCTAACAAGGAGACAGCATATACAGAATGGATATACTTAATAATGGGATGATTCACATGCTGGACAGGTGGAGTCAGATGAGGACAGAGCATGTCACTAAGACTTTTTTCTTCCTTTGTTTTTTAAACCACTATTTTCTACTTCAATAAATTTTTAACTTCTTGCCTAGAGAAATATCCTGACAAATATGTCACTTCGTATTGTTTAGATGAAAGACCTCTGCCATTACTTCAAATTTTTCCTCCGTAGCAATAATTCCTAGAGCCAACCCCACTAGAGCTGAGTCACTTGTCTGTGAATTTCCTTTAACTACTTCCTACTCTAGTTTTGTTTTGTTCTTTAAAAATGTAGACAGTTCCTGGTGAATTTACTCAATTGTAATCTTTTCATTCATAGTTTTTCCTTTCCTTATCTTTTCCCCCATCCCATCTGAAGAAGGGCTCATAAAGGTTTCAAGAATAATCCACCATTGTCCACCTAATTTTGAGTCTCTTTCTGTCCTCAGATATCTTTGCTCTCTCATTTCTTTCACATCATCATCTCTAGCTCTAACCCAAGCTACTACACTACATCTCCCTAGTCAATTCCTTAAAAAGAGGAATTAACTGGCCACCTGAAGTCCCTCATATTTCTTATCTGTTTGTCCACCAGACTCCAAATCTACCATGCCACTCACACTGCATTCTCTAAATCCCCAAAATGACAGATTCTCATTCTTGTCCTTGTAATTAATCTGTTATACTGGCTGGTACAGACAGTCCCTTAACTGGGTATATACTTTTCCTCTGCTACCACTGTCCCCTACCTCTCTTGTAGTTTCTGTTCTATCTCCTTTCAATAACCTCTCTCTCACAGAAGCTTGGCTGATCTGCAGCAGCCATTCCCACCACTGCAGAACAAGGATAGACACCAGAGAGCTAAGGGGATCTGCTAAGTCTAGCCCACACCCACCACCTGTGCAGAAGCTTTGCTGAACTTCAGTGGGCTCCTCATACCATAAATCACAGGAGTCTTGGTTGAGTCTTACCCTGCACCATCATTGTCTCAGGAATCTGGCTGACCCCTGCCTCACTCTCTGCCATTGCTGCTGAGTCCAAGTGAACATCAGGAACTTCAAAAATGTCAAAACAAAGGAGCACAAGGTAACCTCCAGCCTACCCAGAACAAATCCAGGAAAGAAGGATATAGAACTTGGAAGTTACACAATTTCTGAAATGATAGTAACTAAAGTAAAGAAAGAAATTAGGCTGTAGAAGAAATCAGATCAGAAATAATCTCTCAGTTCAAAAAAGAAATGATAGCAATCATGAAAGAATTGATCACTGTATCTAAAGAGGACAGACAGAAAAACAGGGAATAAAAAGTGATGAAAACATTGATGAACAATATGGGAAAGAATTAGAATGCATGAAACAGATTTAAATAGATATCCAGGAAATTAAGAATTTCCTTGAAAGTTGGTAAAACTGCTTGAATGAATCTCAAGATGGACTTTCAGACCTTGAAGACAGCATTGCATCTAGTGAATCACCCACTGGACCATCATACTTACTATTGGACCATCATGCTTTGAAACTAGAAATCAATCACAGAAGAAAAAAAAAATCAGAAAATTTATAAATACCTGGAGACTTAAAACACATCCTTAAACACCCAATTGGTCACCAAAGAAATAAATTAAGAAATTACATAGTTTTTAGCATCAACTGACAGTTTCAGTACAACACAACAGAAAAACTAAAACAAACAGTCCTAAAAGAGCTTACTGCAATCAATGCTCAGAGTTCAAATAAATAACAAAGGAACCTCAAGATACTTGAAAACAAAGGGCTGGTCAAATAGCTCAGCATATTAAAACACTTGCTTAGGCAGATGCAGTGGCTGGGGTCCCATCCCCGTCATGCCATGCTGGCTCAACCCCGAGGGCACACTGAGACAGTGATTGAGACTGGGTGTGGTAGCGTGTGCTTGTAATCCCAGCTCTTGGGAGGCTGAACAAAAGCAGATCACTACAAGTCCAATCTATGTAGTGAGACCCTATAGATCTTGTACTAAAATAAAAAATAAAAAACTTGAAAACAATCCATACCCAAACCAAATTTAAGAAGAGAAATCAAGAGTGGAGTAAAAATTAATGAAACTGAGACTAAAACAAAATACAAAGAATCAACAAATCAAACAGCAGGTTCTCATGAAGAAAAAACACATGACAAATCCTTGGCCACACTTACTAAACAAAGACTCACATCAATGCAGTTACAGATGAAAAAGGTAATACCGCAAGGGACACTATTGAAATTCAGAACATAGTAACTACTATGAACAACCGCATTCAAACAAACTGCAAACTCTTCAAGAAATGGACAGATTCCTAGACTGATAATTACCAAAACTAAAGCAAGATAATATGAAAATTCTGAATAATCCAATGACAAACAATGAAATTGAGGCAAAAATTAAAAACTACTGACTAAGGAAAGGCCTGAATCTAATGTATTCTCAATATATTCCTGGACATAACTCCAATACTCTTCAAACTCTTCAGTAAAGCTGAAAGGGAAAGTATGTTTCCAAACCCATTTCTGGAATTCAGCATCAATCTGATTATAAAATCAAAGACCAAAAAAGAAAACTACAGGCCAATCTCTAGACAAGACCAAAAATAAAAACCAAGATATTGGTGAATATCTGCTAGTGATGCCAGATAACACTGCAGGTCACTTGCACTCCAGAAATTGCCCCATCCCAGAGTCATAATGGGCAGCAAGATGATGTCTGCTAGTTGGGTCATCCAGACAGTTAAACACATACATCATTAATGAAGTTCCCTGACAAAAGAGCCAATCCTCAACCAAGTGTATCAGAAGTTTTGAGATCAGCAGGGATCCCATTTCACTATTCTGTAGTTTCACAGCATCTTTTTTTTTTTTAATTTTTATTTTTCATTTTTTGCAGTACTGGGGATTAAACTCAGGATCTTACACTTGCCAGGCAAGCACTTATTCTACTGAGCTATCTCCCCAGCCCTCACAGCATTCTTAAGGAGAATAAATCACCAGAGCTGCACCCAAATCCACCAGACACTGCAGAAATAATAAAAACCCTCTCAGAAGTACAGAAGGAAACTAGTATCTCAAGAGGAAATAGTTTATCCAATGTGAAGGCCCAGAATAATGATTGTAGCTGTTGTTTGTCATCAGATAAAAGACTTGCCTTTATAATGAAGATCTTTCAAAATGACATATGAAAAGTTGTATACTAAGAAAAACCTTCATAAATATTCTACAAAAAGCAAAGAAAGAAATATAGAAAATTTAGATGGATACTTGGACGATTTATGGATCTTGGTTAGCTTCTCCACTAGCTTTCCTAATTGTTTATATACCTCATATTTATTTAATTATTCATTTGGAGGAAAAAAAGGTATAGAGTATAATGAATCATCAAATGGATCATGTATATGAGTGGAAGGACAAAAACCTTATGATCATACCAACAGACACAAAACCAAAAGCTTTTTATAACATCCAACATCCAATCATGATTTTTTTAAAAAGCCAGAAGAAAACAGGTATAGAAGGAACACTTGTCAGTCTCTTAAGTCTTTTATGATAAGCCAACAGCCAATACCATATTAAATGAGGAAAAACTGAAAACTTTCCCTATAAAATTGGGTAAAGGTCAAGGATGACCACTATCACCAATTCTGTTCACCATCATACTCAAAATAATGGCCAGATAATTAGGCAAGAGAAATAAAAACTCCCAAAATAAGCAAATTCAGCAATATATACAAAAATCAACCCATCAAAATCAGTTGTGTTCCTATACACTAATGATGAACTCATTGAGAAAGAAATTAGGAAAATAGTACCATTTGCAGTAACATCAAGAAAATTTAAATACCTAGGAATTAACCTACCAGAGGAAGTGAAAGACATCTACATGAAAACTAAAGTATTCTGAAAAAATAGAATGAAGACACCAGAAAATGGAATGGTATCCTCTCTTGCTGCATAGGCAGAAACACTGTTGTCAAAATGGCTATAATTTAAGAACTGATACACAGATTTAACACAATCCAAATCAAAATTCTAACAGGGCTAGTAAGATAGCTCAGTGGACTAAGTGCCTGCTTAGGTAAGCACAGGGACCAGGTTTGATCCATGCCACTCCAGCCTGCCCTCAGGAGTGTTGAGCAGGCCACCCAGTCCCGGACATGGTGCCACACTCCTGCAATCCCCACACGGGGGAGGCTAAAGATAAGAGGATCACTGTGAATCCAAGCTGTGTGGTGAGATCCTGTACCAAACACATTTGAAAAAAAAAACATTTCTCAGAAAATTAGAGAAAACAATACTAAAATTCATATGGAATCAGAAGAGACCCAGACTAGCAAATGCAATCTCATACAAGAATACAAAAGGCATTACAATACCTGTCTTCAAGTTATAACTACAAAGCTACAGTGAGAAAAATGGCACAAAATATGTAACAAAATATAGAATTTCAAAACAATGCCTGACATATTCAGATATTTGACCTTTTACTAAAGGACCAGATATACAAAATAAGATAGATATAAAGCTACTTCGTCTTAATTCAATGAGAATAAAGATTTTTACTAATAGTGTTCGGACAGGATATCATATCTGCATCTTGTACCATGAATAACCCACACAAAGACAACAATATGCAATGTATTAATTATTGAAACTGTCCTACTAACCAGTTTTGAAACTGTCTCACTGCTATTTGTTTCTCACTAAAATTAATAAAAAAAAGAAAAAATAGGCGGTTCAGGTCCTTCCGCCACAGCAACCATTGAAGAAGAGTAGCCATGGCCCTCTGCGATCCCATGGCCATGGGCCTCAACAAGGGCCACAAGGTGACTAAGAATGTGAGCAAACCGAGGCACAGCCACTGTCACAGATGTCTCACCAAACACACCACGCTCGTGTGGGATATGATCCCAGGATGTGTGTGGCTTTGTCCCCTATGAGTGCCACGCCATGGAGCTGGGCAAGGTCTCCAAGGACAAACGTGCCCTCAAGTTCATCAAGAAAAGGGTAGGGACGCACATTCTCACCAAGAGGAAGGATAAGGAGCAACATGCTGGCCACCATGAGGAAGGCCACTGCCAAGGACTGAGCTCCTCTGGCATAAAACTTTGCAGAAAAATAAATAAATAAATAAATAACACTTTATTTCTACAGAAAAAAAGGGGGGGCAGAAATATGTTGGAGGAAAGATAGCTTCTTTAACAACTGATGCTGGGAAAACTAGTTATCCATAAGCAGAAGATTAAAGCTAACCCCATATCACTCACCAAGTACTAAGCTAAAATAAAAATGGATCAAAGTTCTAAATATTACAAAAGAAACATTTAATCTGAAGGAAGATAAATTAAATAAAATTCTTTAAGTCACAGAACTGTGAAAGGACTTTGTTTTGTTTTGTTTTGTTTTGATGAACTGGAGATTGAACTCAGACCCTTGTGCTTGTCAAGCAAGTGCTTATTCATTCTACTGAGCCATCTCCCTGACCCCTGTATAAGGACTTCTGAACAGAACTCTAGTTACACAAGAATACCAAGAATTAATAAATGGAATCATATTAAATTTAAAAAGCTTCTACACAACAAAGGAAACAACATAGTGAAGAGACAATCTACAGAATGGATAAAAAAAATCAGCCAACTATTCTTCAGGCAAAGACTAATTTTTAGAATATATGAAGAACTTAAAAAAGAGTCCCCAAAACAAAAGACCCAATCAAAAATGGGCCTCTGAAATGAACAGGCAATTTACAGAATTACAAATGTACTTCATGTAGTCAATAACTACATGAAGATATGTTCAACATTTCTGGCCATTACAGAAATGCAAATTGAAAACTGACATTCCATCTTATGCCACAAAGAATAGCCATCATCAAGAAAACAAGTACAATATTTACCCATGTGGGTCTAGTTTATTTCATTTACAAGTATAGATTCAAGTTGTATCCACTTACCTACAAAGGCTTAGAGTTTGCTTTTCTTTATAGCTGAGTAATACTCCATTGTATAAAAATATCACATCTTTTCCATCCACTCCTCAGGTAATGGGCATTTTGGTTGTTTCCAAGATTTGGCTATCACAAATTGTGCTGCTATGAACATAGGTACACATATATCTCTATGATATAATGTTTTTTAGTTCTTTATTCTAAATAGAAGACCTCTGTCTGAGTGATTATTAGTTAAGATCTTTTTCCAAATTTGTGGGTTGTCTTTTCACTCTGTTGGTAATTTCTTTTGATGTGCAGAAACTTCTCCATAAGAGGAGGTCCCAGCTGTTTATTTTTTCAAGTATTTCCCATGCTATACTCTTAGGTAAAATAAACTAGACCCACATAGGTAAATACCACATTATCTCCCTAGTATAAGAATTCAAAAGAAGAAATAAAATCTGAAAGGTATAACAGACACAGTTAAATGCAAAGAAATAAAACTTAAGGATTTAACAACAGAGAGAAAGAAGAAAAGTTAGGAAATAAGGTAGAGGCAAAACCATACATGTATATACAAGATAGATAAGACCATAGTCCTAAAAATTTCCATCACGTTTTTGAAAATTACAGTTAATGGGTAGAATTCTTACCCTGACTAACTCTACATGTTGATATCTGTGAACTAAGTAACGACACTGAGGATAGCAATGTATAATACTAAAACCATGCTTGAAATACCTGTTAACTTGGTCTTTTAAATGTGTACTATTTCTAATGTCATATCAATTATTACTATTCTCTCTATAAAGTAACTTTTAAAAAAACATAAAAGAAAATGAGAGACAAGAACAAAAATTTAAGATTTATTGAAAGGATGTGGTAATAGTCAATCATATATCCCATCTTGCATAAGTATATCTCTTATTGTGAGCAACAAATTAGATGATAAAAATAGACAATATATCAATTACTGTTAATCAGATATTCTTGTTTTGAAAATCTGTAACATATGTATTATTATATGTCACTGTGTTTCTGTCTTTGGTTTTGTTTTTCTTGCTCCTGTTTTTATCTTAAAAATAAAAGAAAATTTTGCACACACATATACACACACACAAAACAAGTAACATAATGCTGGCAAGACTGTAGGGGGAAAAAAGAAATCCTTCAAATGTAAACTAGTAAAACCCTTATGGAAATTTTGCCAATAATCCCAACATTTGGGAGGTTGAGGCAGGAAGACTACTGAGAGCTCAAAGTCAGCTTAGGCTACAAAGTGAGTTCAAGGACTGCCTGAATTGCTGAGTGAAACCCCATCACAAAAGGACAAAAAATAAATAAATAAAAGATCCAAAATAGACATTTGACCTATTTATTCCACTTCTAGATATCTTCTCAAAATAGCTAAAAATATCTTATTACCATGATACATATATACCAATGTTTATAGCAGCATAATTAATTCATAATAGCTAAATCTAAGAAGCAGCCTCCATGTCCATCAACAGATGAATAGATTAAAAAGGTGATTATACATAATATGAATACTATTTGGCAAAAGAAGAATGTATCAAAGAGATCTACAGAACAATTGTTACACCTTGAAAATATGTTAAGCAAAATAAATTAGACACATGGCTTAAGTATCATATAGTTTCTCTCATTTTAATAATTCAAAGTACAAATAAAGAGCAAAATAGAAGGCTGATAAAAGGAAACAGGGATATAGAACTTTTACAAACTGGGAAGTGGACCAAGAGAGCAGGATAGGGACAGGAGGAGAAGGAAAGGGATCAATAAAAAGGAGGTATATCATGTATTATTACCCTAAACGTATTCATTATTCATTACATACTGAAAACATAAATTAAAAAAAGGAAAGGAATAAAGAAAATGAAGAAAGAGTGCCTAGAGATGAAAAGAGAAAGGTGTTTGGGGAAGGGAAGGGGAATATAAAACTCAAGGTAATACTTGCTAGGATGAATATAAATATCATGTACTACACATGATAAAACTAAACGCTGATGAAACTAAAAAATAAAGCTTAATTTTGTCATTCTCCTTAAAATCCTCTAAAATCTAGATCCAAACAACCTTTACCTCTTTTAATAGTACTGACCTTTCTAGCTATCAAGTTTGTTCATTTCCCAAATGCCTCCTCAGAATCTCCTATCCATCCTTCCATGCTCATTCAACTCTTACCTTCTTAAGGGAAGACCTATTCACCTAATCTTTCTTGACTCTAGAGACTAGTCTAATTTACTGTATGGTCTTCCCTGGCCTACCTCCAAGAAATCCAAAGGATTGATGTTTTCAAATTTAATACATTTTACTTCAGGAGTTTGAGGTAAGAGAATCCACAGTTTGAGTCTCTTCTGGGCAACTTAGTGAAACAGCGCCTTAAAAATACATACATACATACACAGAGAGAAAGAAATAGAGAGAGACAGAGAGGAAAAGGGAAAGAGGAGGGAAAATAGGGGACTAAGAGGAAAGGTATTTTATATTTCAAGAATACTAGAAGAGTAGATGAGATTTAGTAAAGCAGTTTTAAAATAAACACAGTATACTGTAAATAAACAAATATCTTTCATTTCCTTTGATACTTTAATCCCTCCCACAATGTATCACTCCATTTAGTAAACTTCATGCTCTGCCAAACATAAAAAAAAGTATATGTATGCCTGGCTGCTGCTATTTTTCTTAAATTATATATACCATTGGCATTAGTATAACTCAGTATATTCTTTTTAATCTTTTTAATTCTTGGTTTCCCAAATCTGATTTTATATATGTAAAGCATCCCATTTCTTCCCTGTCCTTATTTTCTGTACATAAACACTATGAAGGGTAAAGAACATGTCTGTTCACCTTATATTTCCAAGAGAACTATCTACAAAGGCTAGGAATTTCTCACCAAATGTTCAATGAAAGAATAACTGCAAGAGCTTTAATCAATTCAGTGCAGGTGGTTTGCTAGCAAAACATGCATCACAAATGTTACCCTATTCAATCCTCATAATCACCACATTACTCCCATGTCACAGAAGACAAACAGAAAGTTCAATCAATCATATAGCTAATAAGGACAGAGATACCAACCTATAATTTCTTACTCTGTTGCCACAGTTTCATCCCTACGCTATAAGTAGAAACATTTCCATAAGGAACATCTTTTATTTTTCTCAGCCAAAGTGACAGAACAGAGTTCCAGGTAATCTGGTTTGAATGAAGGGGGTGGTGTGGCAGCCAAAAGACAAGTGACTATAGCTTCACACTAATTCACCATGCAGCCACTCCACCTAGACCTTTACAGAGCCCTGGCTAGGAAAAAGACAGCTGAACTACAACATTTGCTCTCTCTCCCCTCTCATCCTCCCCACTATACTGTCATTCCAAAAAAGCTGCCATCTTCTGTTGAAAATCTACTATGTTCCAAATATACTAGCCCTGCTTATCAGTAATGTCTAATTATCTCTAATCCTTGTAAAAATCCTCAGAAACATCAATATTACCACTTTATATATGAGAAGACAGAAACCCAGAAAGCTTGAACATCAGGCTGTAGTAAACAGTGAAGCCAAGATCCTGAGGATCTGTGCAACTCAAACCTCTTGACCTTTTTTCCTCATATAGAATAATGCTTTTTGATTTTTTAAAAAGAGATGAACTATTATTTTTTTCTAACTTATACTCTGCTAAGACCATATTTTGCTGCAAGTAACAGCAGCAAAATATGGTCTGTAGTTTAACCAAGCGGACACACTATGGATTTTTTTCACCAAAGTCAAGAAGAGGGAAAATGAGGTCCAGTATACAGATCCAGAATGCCATCAGCTTATCCAGTCTCTTTAACCTTCTATCCAGCCACAGTCAATCCTCAAGCCTCTTATCTTTCATCACAAAACAGCTTGCCCACTTTCTCTGGAAAGAAAATACAGCTATTAAAAACCCTACAAAGCTAGCTGGGCATGGTGGTGCAAAGACTGCAAATTCAAGCACAGTTTGGGCAGTACAGTGACTTAGTGAAGCTCTGTGTCAAAATAAAACAATTTTTAAAAAATTGGGGACAATGCTCAGTTTGATGGCTCAATGTTCAATTCTCAGTGCTATAAAACAAAACAAAACAAAACAAAAAAACAGAAGGTCTACTAACAGACAAGCTCAGAAAGACTACCCTTACTAGAGCTTTGAAAGGACAGAGGACCCACCTAACTACAACTCATTGACACACATTACTCAGACAAACCCTGGCTACAAGGGATTCTGAGTAAACACACTTTTTACTTGCCATTGTGGCCATGGTTCAACTGTAGGAAACAAAGACAAGAGATGAATATTGGTTGGATATCCTGCTGTTTCTATCTCACAGGATGATGCAAAGGCCATTCATTCTGCAGAATCAAAGTATTCCAAGCAGAGAAAAACAACAAAATCTTAGTTCTATGTTAAGAAGCTTTCTTGG
The DNA here is from genome assembly GCA_004027165.1 of Ctenomys sociabilis. Lineage (NCBI taxonomy): Eukaryota > Metazoa > Chordata > Mammalia > Rodentia > Ctenomyidae > Ctenomys > Ctenomys sociabilis. Next base: position 7,585 of record PVKA01024204.1, on the reverse strand, counting down.
TTGTGTTAATTCACACTAATTAGGTAGAGGATGGAAGAAATGTGAAAGTCTGACAAAAACAGCCAAGCAGCTGATCCAGAGGAAAAACACTGAGACCCATAAGACTTCACACCTATAGTCCCCAGGGACTCACAGGTTTAGCCAGTGTTTCCTCTGACTCATGCTGTTTCCCTTTCTCCTTCTCAATCTCCAGTTAATATAGAGAATTCATAGGCTCCTTAGATTCTCCCATCATTCACAAGAAAAAAGATAGTAATTCAAATTCCAACTCAAGTAAAATAAATTTCTATGTTGTTTTGCTGTCCTTAGCATCTTTCAAAAAAGGTAATGGGTACAGAGCATCATTTGTTGAAGTGCAGGTACACTATCTTATTATTATATGAAGAGGAGGCCACAGAATTTTAAGCTGATTTCATTTGCATCCTAATAAATCCAATAAATTTTCTCCCTAAGGAACTCATAGAACTTAGTAGCAATAAGATGGCATTCATGCAAAGTACTACAGAGAGTATAACAAAGAACAACCAAAAGGGCTGCAGAAAGCTAGAATCATGGGTACAGAAAACAAGGTAACACAGGTGCATTTTGTGATACGGCATTGTACTTTCAATCTATAAACAAATTAACACATTTCCCAGGGGACCCTAATAGATCAGCCCAACTCAGCTTTGTCTACATAAGAATGTGGCCATTGGGGCAATCTGCTCGGTCCCCCTTCTGTCCCTCTCCAAAAGAAGCTTTTCTTTCCAATAAAGTTTACCCTCAAAAAAAAAAAAAGAATGTGGCCATTTATTTATGAACAGACTTGCTATGAAAACAGGATCTTTAGAGGAGATAGCTCTGTAGATAAGTGTTTGCATGACAAGCACAAAGTCCTGAGTTCAATCCCCAGTACCACAAAAAAGAAAACAGCATCTTTAGTCTCTTTCAACAGATGAAATAGATTTGCCCTGTTAACAAAGGTACGTACATATTAGAAATTAGCATACTTTCTTTTCTGAACTTGTATTTTTATGCAAAATGCTTGATTTCCCTAAATTAAAAAAGAGTCACATGAAAATATCCAGATATACTATGAAGTTTAGAATGTGTCTATGAAACATACAACGAACTCCAAACACTATAGTCCTCAATCTTTCTCCTCCATGATCTACATGTGAGTCATGAACTCTGGCCAGAATGTTATTTGAATCTGTACAATTCCTTTGGTCATGGACATTTTTTGATGTACCACCATACAGAAACCACTAAATGGTTTGTCTGTTCTTAACTCCTTATACTTGCCAACAAAAGCAAGGATATACACATAAGCCAGTCAAAATAAAAGTCAATTTAGGTCCCACAGAAATACACAAGCCAAGTTAAGTCACAAACTGTGACAACACAGCTATCTGGACCACTTACAGCCCAAACCCATATTTCAGAAATAGAAATTCTTCAACCAGTATAAACTTTTGCACATTTAATTCAAATTCTCATATATTCCCCCAAAACTAACAAGTATGTAAATTTAGAACTCCTAGAAGAGCACACTTTGATTTTTTTAAAATACTTTTATTGGAAAACAAATAGCAATGAGACAATTTCAAAACCGTTTAGTAGGACAGTTTCAATAATAAATACATTGCATATTGTTGCTAGTGGTTATTCATTGTACAAGATGCAGACATGCTATCTTGTCTACAAACACTATTAATACAAATCTTTTTATTCACTGAATTAAGAGAATGTAGCTGTATATCTATTCTAACTATTTTGAATATACAGATACAAAATGGTTATTCATTTCTATCCCTTTTTTTTGTTTGGTTTTGTAAGAGAAGGATATTCCATTGTCATTTAAATACTGTAGCTGCGTGAATTCAGCAAAATATTCCAATACAGTCCCATAGTCCATAATAGTAGTGGGTTTTCCATAAGACTGGCAAAGTCAGAAGTTGCTGACTTGAGCCTTTTACAGCTCAGCTTATTAACATGGCTTTACTTTTTATACTTCACTTTTATACTTTTCTGCTGGATGGTTAAGACCAAGATAAAGCAAGACCTATATAACAAGAATTGTAACTTTTGTATCCGACAAGGTCAATCAAATCCTCTCAGGATTTACCCTGAAACCCTGTACCGCAGTTTGTAGATCCTTTGTCAGTGTTAGCCATGTGGATGAGTCACAGCCATTGCTTGATCAATTTGAAAAGCAAACTTTTAAAAAGTCTAGTTATTTCACTGACTAGTGGGGAAAAAAAAAGTGCAGCAAAAGAAATCCTCACCTCTTGGCCTGTGGAACATTAATATCTAACATTAAACTAGCACTAATAATAATTATTTGAGTTGCCTTGTTTGTTTTTGATTACTGTATTTTTTTGGTTGAACTGCTTTTCAGGAGAGATTTACGTTTTGTTTTTGGTGCCAAGGACTGAACTTAGGGCTTCCAGCTTGCTAGGCAAGCATTCTACCGCTGAGCCAAATCCCCAGCCCCAATAATTATTTGAAATAACAGATATTAAAAGATTTGTGTTTTATGGAATAGTTTAATTCAGTTCAATTTTTTACAAGCCATGGTTCCACACTCATCTTTGTGATATATGTGCAAAACAGCTGCAGATCTTTTAGTCTGGAAGAAAGTTGTGATAAATACAATATATTCAAAAAACAAATCATATAACACACTACAGATGAAAGAATTGTGCATACCCAAGTTTTTGGGCACTGTCAGTTTTTGAACAGTTTGATGATTTAGTTAATTGTGAAAATTATCAGCCTTTGATTGAACAGAACTATTGGCCATAGGACAATTTGCTTTCTTTGCTTTTAAACAATGCCAAGGATCCAATTGTGGCACTAGCTTTAACAATATGAATTTCATATTTAAACCCATTTATCTGGATCATGGTTTGATTATAAACCAAACAATAATTATGATTCCTTAAAAGATTTCACAATTGGCTACTCAACTATGGTTTTTTTCTTAATTTTAGAGTACAACTTTGTAGGGGAACCTCTGGAAATAAAAAAGGTACACCATGCTTCTTGCCCATGTTTTCATCCAAAAGTGATGGTTCTTCAACAAAGAATCAAGATATGGATCCAAACATGACGGATATGTACTAATTTGTTGTTTTGAAAAGGTAATCCAAGTCATGCCAGAGACACTAACATCTTTTAAAAGACAGAATTTTTGAATCACTTTTTGCTATGGTTAACAGTTTAAAAATTATTCTGCTTCAGATATAGGTACCTTTAAAAATGGAAGAAGAAAAAACTCAAGAGTTAATTTTAATGTAATATTAGCAATATAATTAATTACAAAATAAAAATATTTCATGGATATAAAGTACTGATTCCATAACAAATCGCTAGGCAATAACTTGGAAAAAAATGACCTTGTCCTTCTCTCATACTGGTACAGTGAGTGACAAAAAGACTATATAAATACTTAACTTACTCTCCCTCTATGAATTTCTTCCCGTACTGTCCATGACACTGTACATTGAGATTAATCATTACTGGTCTGGAATTACAGTGTGGTATGGATTTTAAGTCCTCTCCCTGGAGGCCAGATGATTCTTACTTTTAAAAGTTGGTACAGAATAGTTACCATGCAAAGAAATTTAACCAAAGCCTGATTCCACTTCTCTTAAAAATTCATTTTTTAAACACTGTCCTTTAAAGGCACTGTGTTTCACTATACTACATCTGCCCTCATGAACATGGACAGAGTAATAATGGTTCAAATTAAGTGTATAAAATGACTATAATTACTTAAACTCCATCAAGGTTGATATGTTCAAGTCCTTAAGGTAGGAAAAAAAGAATAAATCTGAATTTGGAACATTAAGATAACATTTTAAAGTATTTTGTGCTTGCAGGTGTGGTTTTTACAACTCAAACTTTTGGTATTACAAGCTGCAGTTTGAATGATCTGTCAGCCAAAACTACAGGGAGCTATCAACCTACAGGAGTGCCACAACTTTCCTACTAAAAAGGTGTTTTACATACTTCCCATAGACGATAAACAGAAAAGTCTTGTTCACCATTATTGTAAAGCCACTAGCAATTTCTTTACCTTAATACAAAACACAAACCAAAATTGTAATGCTTTCATTTTTCCAGTAAAGCACATGTTCCCTTTTCAAAAAGCCTGCTTTGTAGCGGCTTCTGTTATTTAATTTTTTCTGGAACTAAACAACACAGACCCAAGTGTTTTGACAAATACAACACTGCTTCCTAATTCTGTACTCTATCATCTGGCTGGAAAGATAAAGAACCCATCTCTAGAGTCCCTTATTATACTACCAGACTGCTGTTTACTAGATGAAACATGCCCTTTTCCAGTGGCCTGGGATGTAGCTTTGGACTCACAGTTAAGTCCACTCCCATTTCCTCCAGAACTGGCAATGGTAGGATCCTTACCCTTAAACTGTAGTGAGAGAAAGGGAGAACTTGACTCAGGACTCTCAGCCTGGAAATATCTGGTTTTTTTTGTTTTTGGCTGCTTTAAAAAAGAAAAGAGCTTTGAAAGAAAGTTGAACCAGTGTTTGAATCTTTCCAGTAGTCAATCACTGCCCAGTAAGTGACCTGGGCACAAAAAATCTCCAAGCAGAGAAAAACAGGAAATAAACTAATATCAGAATAATGTTCTTCCACTTCTAAAAACCATCTTTTCCTCTCGATAAACAAGTGCTTTCTCTAAAATATCAAACACACTTTGAAGTCAAGCTGTCTTTGCATTCCTCTCCCCAGTTATCTCTGAAAAGGATTTGTTTTACTTGAAAAATTCAAGTCCTGAACTGAGGATTTGTACGCCATGTCTTCCACCACATTTCCCTGTTAAAACTCCACTCTCTAAAAAATGATCCCTACACACAAATGCCAGCCCTCATCCTTCTCCGCAGCAGCCTCGGGAAATAGATCTGAAGACTGTCAGCAGCCTTGCTGACCCTCCAGAGCAATCAGCACCCTGACGCGGTGCCTCAGAGGCCAGTGTTCCCACAGGTCTGAGCAACACACCCCAGAATTTCTCACATCCCGACTGCACTACATACAGAAAAGAACATTTTACTTTGGTACAATAAGTCTTTCACTTACACAATACAACGTGTATATGTTATATTCAAAACTCCCCTCCCCCAAAAAAGAGCTTCATTTTTGAGTCACCGATTTACAAACGTCCCTGGCATTTCCAAACACCCCACAAGCGCTTCTCCGACTGTGGGGAGCCAGGGCGTGGTCCAGGAGCGCAGTTGGCCGGAAGCGACCATCCAGAGGTGTCCACACAGACCTGGGTTCGGGCCCCAGGGTCCTCTTCCCGCCTCGGGCCGGGTCCGAGGAAAGCAGGAACCCAGTGGGGAGAAAGCGGCCTGGCTCGGCGACTTACCTGGGCAGAGCGCCGCGACTCCGCTTCCGACGCCGGCCTCTAGGGTCGCCGAGTCCTAGCTCTGGTGCAGCGTCCACGCCCAGCGGCCTCCGCCAGGCCAGGAATCCGAGCAGCCAGGAGTTGGAGCCAGCACGCGTGGGCCCAGGTACCTCCTCTCGCACCGCTCCTCTGCGCCTCCCTGAGGAAGGAACCAGGGAGCGCCCTCTGGGGGCGGGGCGGCCCAGACTTTGCAGGCGCTGATTGGTCCCGCGAAGAGTCACTCAGCGGCGTGTAGGGCCGTGCACTTTTCCCGGAGGGCGAGACTGGGCTCGAAGAGAATGTGAAGAGACATCCCTGCCTTTCCGCCTGTCTCCAAGGCAAGGCGGACATAGAATGGGATGGAACCTGGAAGCCTAAAACTTTCCTTAGAATACTTACTATATCCTGGATCAGAAACAGAACCGATCCACTCCAGCCATCCTTTTCGGGCTAAACAATTGTTTCTGTGTCAGAGACAGCTGCGAGCTTCGCTGAGCGCCCCTAGCAGAAAATGGCCAAATTCGAATCCTGCCAGTGTGCGGAAGGCGGCGTCTGCACCGAGTCATTCCTAGGCTGCTGGGGTTCTCTCTAAGAGCGGAACTTTAGAAGTACTTGGCAGTGACTGGGAAGGAAGCCCCAGACATTCCCACGCAGCTCGGAATTAAGTAATGGACCATGTTATCAAACTTGGGGCTGCCTTTGATTTTAGCTGCAAAGAAATCACTCCTTACAAGTTTCCTTAGCAAATAAAATGGAATCTCAATAGTTAAAAAGAAACCTTTTTAGGGACCTTAAGGCTGTGGTTTTAATGTGTAGCTGGAAAAGTTGGTAGAAGGGAAAGATATTGGGACGAGTTTATATTCTCTTAAGCCAAAGAATGAATTTTAGCAACAAAGAGCAGAATATATTACTGAGGGAAAGAAAGCTTCTGTCTGAGAGAGGGACAGAGGGGAACCCGAGTGGGTTGACAAATGTTGTAGGTAGCTGAATTAGATAGAAATGTTATAGGCAGTCTGACAGGGCTACACCCTCAAAAGGTATGGAAGACACCTTACAACTGTGGGAGAAGCAAGCACCTCTGGTGTGGGCCAGAATTCAAGACAATAGAATAAACAGATGGATAGCAGGACTGATATCCACTGAGCCATCTCCCCAGCCAGCAATCACCTTGAAAAAGCCAGGGAGAGTCACTAACCCTGCATTTGTGTCCCCTTGCTACATGACTCACTTCCCTTTTTGTTCCTGATTTAATCAATTTTACCTCAGCAATTATGCTTGTAATCTTACTGGTTGACCATAGTTTTGTCTCACCTCATGCCCACATTTCCCACCTTAGACCCACCTCACCTCATGGTTTTGCTTTAAGAATCCCTAGAATGGGCTGGGGAGATGGTTTAGAGGAATAAGTGCTTCCCTGGCAAGTGCAAGGGTCTGAGTTTAATCCCCAGTTCCACCAAAAAAAAGCAGCATCCCTAGAAGACAGAGGTCCCTGAACAACTCACTCAGATCCTTTTCTGCCTCCCTCCCAAATAGAAGCTTTCTTTCCTTCAAAAAACTATATTCTGCTTTTAACTTCTATTGTTCCTAAAATTCATTATTTCATTTTAGAAAATACAAAGTCATCCCAGGTATTTTTCAAGTTGGAAGTTTCTTTCCCTTATATCACAAGGAACCTGCCTTTTAATGGGATTTTTGTACAGCAAAAAAACACAAGGTAAGGTGGGTCTTGATGGGTTTTTGCCCATTTTCTTTGAGTCTCAAAATAAACTTCCCACTTCTGTTTTGCACACACAACAACTCTCCAATCTTTTCTCAACAGGAGGGTTTGTCTGCCCCTGTAAACTCCACCCCTAGTCCAAACCAATAAAACTTCCCACTCCAAGTCCTTAAGATCTCTGGTAGCCCTTCCACACTGACAATTCAGGTTTTCTTTTTACCTCTGTCAGTGTCTCTCCACAGCTCCAAAGACCTTTCCCCACCAAAGAGCCACTCCTCTCCTTCTCTGCTCTCTGCTTTTGTTTTTGCCAGCTTCCATCCAACACAAGTGGGGTCACTCCGCCTTTCACAGGTGAGCCACTTTTTACTTCAGGAGTGCTTGCCACAGTCTCTCTCTCTCTCTCTCTCTCTCTCTCTCTCTCTCTCTCTCTCTCTCTCTCTCTCTCTCTCTCTCTCCCCTCTCTCAAAAATTAGGGG
>PVKA01024203.1:0-34561 GCA_004027165.1 Ctenomys sociabilis | reverse complement strand
GTGTGTGTATAGACAGTACTGTTGGGATAGATAACGCTGTGCTTCTACATAATTCTATGAGAGGCAAGATCTGCACTAATGGTGGCTGGACAGGATATTATGTCGGCTTTTAGTGCTATGGTCATCCACTAGGTAAATAATTATTGAATCTTTGATATAATTCAGCTATAAAAAAACCTGTAAATATAATGTCATGTATGCACCTTGTACAATACCAAAACGTTATGAAAACAGTTTGCAATGTATTAATTCATCGAATGTGTATGGTTAAGATGTCTTGAAACTGTCTGATTGACATTTGTATTTTAATATAATAAAAATAAATGCAAAAAAAAAAGAATACAAAATGATAAAAAAAAATTTCACTAAACGAAGTGGTAGGAATTCAATGTTAGTTGCTGTATTGCACAATATTCCCTTCAAATTAGTTGTTTATATTACCACATATCAACCCACAAAATTCATACAAAAAAGTTATAAGGAATTGAAAGAAAAAAATAAGTAAATAAATTTTTAAAAGTTACAATAGAATGTTCAGCTATCAATTTGGATGTCTATGTTGTGGTTTTCCTAGGACTGGATCTCAACTTCAAGATTTCTATATCAAGAACATTCTGAGTTAGTAATGTTGATCAGAAGCAGCTAACCTTCATGGAAGATTATTCTCATTATTTCCCTAGGTTACTGCCCCACTATCTCCCCCATTATTACAAACTCTCCTTTCTGGCTTTTAAAGCCTTCTATGAGCTGGTCTTCACCTGGTCCCAGTTCCTACACATTGTACCAAACTCAACTACTGCTCTAACTAAATATATCACTGATAGGCCTCACATATGTCATTCCTATCTTGAAATTTCCCTACTACTATTATCCTCTTTATGCAATATACCTTCCTAATTCACATGCAAATCTATGAGAGCCTGTTTATTCCTACAGCTAATTCATATTTCATTTTCTCCAGTAAGCCCTCACTGATTATTCTGACCCAAACATTCTACTATCTTAAGTTCTCCACCCATTATGCCTTTTAAAGGTAAATGCCATGATAAAGACAAAGTCCTCCTGCCTTTAAAAGTAACCCCTTACACAAATTTTATAGACATTTTAAAAGTGCCCACCTTTCTTGCCGCATTTACTTTCACATTTCTATTTGCATTGCCTCACACATCTATTCTATAAGTCCTAGCTCCTCTGAAATTAATTTTCCTAGCCTGTCATCAAGATCTCTTACCTACAAATTTGAAATACCCTCCCAATTGTCCTCTCTGCTTTTTCACCTTCCCTCTTCAATTATTATCCACAAGAGCATACAAAGTGCTCTTTAATAAATATAACCCCCAGCACATTGTATTTTTGTTGTAAATGTTCCACTTTGACTCAGGATAAATCCCAATCTCCTATGGTTTATAGGATCCTATGTAATATGATTCTTATCAACCTTTATGAGATATCATACTAGTATGCCTGTATCTCACTACATTCCAACCATTCTGGCTTGTTTCTTGGTACTTGAACATGACACACTATTTCCACCTCAGTATTTTCAGCTGCTGGACCATTTGCATAGACTATTCAAAAGTCTATTTACATTCAAAAGTCTATTCAAAGTCCTTCATATGGTTTCTTCTTGTTCATTAATCATGTATCAGCTTAAATGACATTCTTAGAAAGGCCTTCCTTGAATATGTTTCTCTATTATAATGCCTCCATCACTTTCTATCCTGTTTTCCTTTGTGTTATATATCAACACCTGTACTTATTTATTCAGATTTTTTGGGAACATGCCCTGAAATCAATTATTATATATTAGGGGCCGGGGAGATGGCTCAGTGGAATAAGCGCTTCCCTGGCAAGCGCAAAGGCCTGAGTTCAATCCCCGGTTCCGAAAAAAAAAAAAAAAAAAGATTATATATTGTATTTGCCTCACTATCCTACGCTTAGCAGACAGAATTGTTCAACCAAGATGTGTTAAACGAATTACTGTATCTACAAAGAGATGTTTGCCAAGTTACTTCTTTTTGGTGCTTTTATATTCTTAGACTCTGAGTCTCCTCACACCTTGCTGATCAATATTTTGCTTTTTATTGTGGCTTTACATTTTCCTCCTATGTCTTAAATTATGTTTTCTGAACTGAATGTTGTTTCCTATTACTCTACATACATTTGGACTTGAACTATGAGAATACCTATATCTCTTCACAGTCTAGGCTTCTCCTTTAATATTTAAGTTTCTACCTATAATTATCTAACGTGAAATCCTCATCACCTGGATATCACCAATAACTTCAAAGTTAGTATGTTTCTAAATAAATATTTTTACCAAAACATTTCCATTTTATAACCCCCTTTACTTCTCCATTTGTTTATCTGAATAATGATACTATTATCCACAGAAGCTAGACACTTTAGACGTCATTTCTTCTTACCTAACCCCTCTGAAAAGTCCTGTCATTTCTCCCTCAAATATCCCTTACTCTGCCCTTTGCTCCATTTTCACTGCCACCACCTATTAGCAAGCTCTAATTAACTCTTTCTAGAGCATTCTGCTGTGTCTCACTATCTCTGGTTCCTTCTTGCTCAGAGTCATTGCCCATACTATTCTATAGTAAAGTTTATAAATAAAAATCACACTATCACTTGTCATTTGATAAATGAAAAAAATTTTGATATTTTCCTTATAACCTAGAAGATAAAACTGTAGCTCCTTAGTGAGGATCTCTCTGCATCTCTTTTTTAAGCAGGTCCTTACCATTTCTTATCTCCTTGAAACCATACATGTTGGTGTTCTTCATCATGGGGGATACTAGCATTTTGAGTAAGGTTATTCATTATATGAGACTGTCTTACACAATGCAAAAAGTACCCACACAACATAGTTAAATATTTTATGAATATGTATAAATAGCACCTATTCATAAGGTCTCATGTTTTAATACAGGCATACAGAGTGCACAGATCAATTCCAGGCTGCGGGGCCAGGGAAATGGCTCAGTGGAATAAGCACTTCCTTGGCAAGCACAAGGGCCTGAGTTCAATCCCTGGTTCCCTCCCCCCAAAAAATTATCCACTTCAAATCCAGGCTGCTTTACCCACCCTTGTCCAACCTTGCAAACCTATAGCAATCACTATTCTACACAGTGGTCAACTTACTAACCCTGGGGCTTGCACATTAGCTACCTGCTGGAACAAACTCAGTCAGGCGCAGGGGACTGCGGTTCAATCCCAATTTCCCTTGCCTCACCAGATCCTCCCTTAAAGCAGCCTGAGCCAGCAAAAAAAAAAAATCTTTCTCAACTTTGGGGGCCTACCCATTAGCTCAGTTGCTTAAATGCCTGCTTAAGTACAGCAGTCAGGCTCAGGATTCTGTGTTCAACCCCAGATCCTCATGCCTTACCAGTTTGCTCATAAGGCATCCTGAGCAGACAAAAATAAAATCCTTCTGGATTTATTAACCCCTATCCTCTAAATGCCAGTATCAGTTCTTCCACACCCTCATCCAACAACCAAAAGTACCTCCACATATACAAACACATTTTAACATATCAAGCTGAGACTCACTGAATCTTCCTCGAGCAGCTATTGCTTCTTAACCAATTGTTTTGTAGCTCTTACTGTCAATACCATACCCTCCTCCACTCTCCCCTTTCTTTGGTAACAGTTCAATTATTCTTAAAAGTTCAATGGGAGGCTGGGGTATAGCATAGTGACAGAGCACCTGCCTAGGATAGGCCACGCACTGGGTTTATTCCCCAGGACAAGAAAAAGACAGTCTCTATCTGAATGTCTGCTTTCCTAGAAAAGCTCCCTTTCCATGTCAGACATAATTTGTCACATTTCACAGTAGGTTCCCCTAGCTCTTAGGGTATCATCGTGGCGTGGTGAATAGTGTGAATAAAAGAGACATAGCTACCTTTCACATTATCTGTGAGCTGCCTCTTTCATCCTCTCATCTCCAGCACATAAACCAACTAGCCAAAAGGGAAAGAAATTTACTGTAGTTTGGAAAAATGTAACAGGAAAAAAGAAAGACAGATTAAAAAGAAGAAATGAAAAGAGAAAAAGCAGATGACTACAAAGAGAGAAAAAAGAAAAGATACAGAATGAAGGAAAAGGAAACTGCAAATAAGAGAAAGCAAAGAAGAAATAAGCAAAGAAGAAAATGGAGACTAGAAGATAAAGCAATAGAAGGAAATGGAGAGAAGGATCCAAAAAGGAGGGAAAGAAAAATCAAAGGAGAAAATTAGAGAGAAAAAAAGACACAAGAAAAAGGAATGTGGCAGAGTAAGGAAGGAAAGTTAAAAAGAAGTGGAAGATAAAATGAAAAAGAAGCAAATACAAAGCACAAGTTGAGAGATAAATAGAAGAAAACAGCAAAGACAAAAAAGAACACACACAAAAATAAGGACACACAAAAAGAGAAGAGAAGCAAAAAGTCGGAAAAGAATAAAGGAAGTGAACATTAAGCAGAGAAAAATGGAATGAAATAAACCGGATAAGACTGGCCAAAAGGAGAGAATATGGATAAAGAGTTCTATTGGCATAAAGACTCTGAGCGATAGTAAATATTTTCTTTTCTACTGAGAAATCTAACATGAATTTGGTGGCAATGTATTAGAAACTTCTTTATTTTAAAAAGAAAAAATGATAGATTTTCACAAAGATTAACAATGGTAATTGTATTCCATATTGTTATCATCAAAGTAGTTACTAAGATTACAAGATATAGGTATGCAAAACTTGTTAAGAAAAATAAGCATGAATCATTCCCTTCAATAAACTAATAGAAATTAGTAGTATAATTACCTTAGCTATTATATATATATATATATATATATATATATATATATATATATATATGCATTTTTTAACCCTCATTCCAATTATTCTTTCCTTTGGAGCAGTTTCTGTCTTTTTCACCATATCTATTGTACATTTTGGATCTTATTTACTCTTTAAGTTTCTTACACTAAGGAGACAAACTGATGGTTACATATGAGAATCTGATTTATTTCACTTATGAGTATGGTCTCTAGTTGCATCCATTTACCTACAAAAGCCTTAAGTTTATCCTCCTTTATATCTGACTAGTGTTCTATTATATCAAAATATCATGTTTTTCTATTCATTCTTCAGCTGATGGGCACTTGGTTTGCTTGCAAGTTCTAGCTATTGCAAATTGGGCTGCTACAAACATGAGTGCACATATATCAGTGTGGTATGATGTTTATAATTCTTCTGGGAAAACACCCAGAAGGGGAACATTTGAGTCGAATGAGACCTCTAATTCTAGTCTTTTGTTTTTCCTCCAAGAATAGTTTACTTCACCTGGAAACACGTAAAAACCACATATATAAAAACCCACTGTGGATGCCACCAAACCCACCAGACTTAGATGTGGATGGGCCACCTGGGCATGAGGAGCACCTGGTCAGCAGCACAGCCAAAGATGGCAGCAAAAGACCCTTTCCTGCAGGTCGTGGGAGGGCTGTGCCAGCCACACAGGCCCCACCGTTCCTCAGGGCCAGGTCAGGAATATCTGAAAACATAGCCCTCCTTCCACGAGGAATATGTGATTTAATTCTACAAATTTAGAAACCAAAATATAAAAAAACAGAAGGTGGAAAACCAAGAGGACTCCAAGACCTAGGTATCTTGGCTCAGCACCTCTGCTCCAGGAGCTCCATCCAAGGGGCTGGGGCTGGGTGTGGACACTACAGGCAGGCTGTGTCTTCATTAGAACTTTAGGCTGAAGCCATGGCCAGTAGCCAAGGGCTCCTGGTTGGTGGTGGTGAGGTGGAAGCCCGCCTCCTTCAGGTCATTATCACCCAGCTGACTGTAGCTGAGGCTGCATCTGGGGGCTGCAGGCTTGTGCCACGCTTCACCCACTGCTGCTCAGTCTTGGCAGGCCATGTGGGGAGCATGGTGGGGTCAATGGGGAGCGGGATTTTGCAGAAGTATTCCTACTTGAGGCCATCTTCTGCAATGATCCTCCTCCCAGGGAAGTAAGTCAGGAACTTGTTCATGAGGTCAAAGCCTTGGGCTGACATCAAGGCCCCACAGTGCTTGTGGAGGTTGTTGTAGGGGTGCTCGCTGAGGGTCATCTTTTTCACTATGGGGAAGTCACTGTAACCTGGCCAGTTTTTCTCTCTGGGGCTTCCCAGGTCCTTAAAACCTTTGTTGATCTGATCAATTTCTGACTTTCTGGGGAACAGGGACTTGTGTGTCAGCAGCTCCCCAAAGATGCAGCCCACAGACCACATGTCCATAGCCCTAGAATATTCCTTGGCACCCAGCAGCAGTTCTTGGGCATGGTACCATAGAGGAACTACAACAGGGGTGTAGGCCTTTCAGGGGTGAGCAGTACTCTCAAGCCAGCCCATTGTCACCCACCTTAAGGACACCAGCATGGCTCAGCAGCAGGTTAGACGTCTTGAGGTCCTGGTGCAAGAACCAGTTGTCGTGCAGGCAGTTCACTCCATGCAGTAGCTGGATCATGAACGTCTTCACCTCCCCTGGCAGGAAGGGCTCCTTCATGGCCTACATCAGGCTCCTGAGGTCATGCTCCATGTAGTTCATCATGATGCAGATCTTCTCCATGTTCCTGCCCATGACAATCTCCCTGACAGTAACGATGTTGGCATGCTGGGCCTTGAGGGTCATGTTGCTCTCTCTGAGAAGTGATCAGGAAGCCCTGCTTTTTCTTTTCCATCTTCAACCACTTCAGAGCCACAATTATGTCTGTCTTCTTGTCCATCACTCTGTAGACCACCCAATAAGTGCTGTCCTTGATTCTGTTCAGACACTAGAAGTCCTCCACAGTGCAGCAGCCCTGTAGGGCCAGCAGGTACTTAAGCAGCTCCTGCTTGAGCTTGATAGGTGACAAGGCTGGGGAGTCAGCACACAGTGGCCCTCAGTTGGGGTGCTGCTCTGTGGGGTCTCCTCACCTACTTCTTCTTCCCCTTCTTACTGTCCCCCGAGTCTCAGTCAAATCGAGACTATGGAAAGACAACCATGACGTGGTTGTTGTTCTCCTGCTGTTCACCATTTTTTCATATCTCTTCAATGCTCACCTCTTCTGTAGACTGCTCAGAGGCCTCCTCAGAGTTACTCCCCCTCTCCTCCTCCTCCTCCTCCTCCCTCATCCTCCTCCTCTTCCTGCCCTTCCTCTTCCTCCTCTTCCTCTTCTAACTTCTTGCTGGTACTTCCCTCCTCTTCCTCTTCCTCCAGTCCTGAGGGTGACTCTGCCGAGAGGGTTTTCCTCTCACTGTCACTGATATCCTGCAGGTAGGACAGCAGGTCTTGCTCTTCAATTTTTTCTTCTTTCACTGGCTTCCGGCTGTCTCCCACCTCAAAGTACTCTCACGTTGGTCATGTGGGGCTGTGGCTCCAGTGGCTGGCTTTGCCCTTGTTGCCGTAGTCTTCCCTCAGCTTGTAGTGGTGCACAGACTTCCTCGCAGGCCTCACACTTCTTCCTCTGCCCTCCACTCCCACTCCTTCTGTTGCCGCTGCTCCTTCTGCTGCTCCCTCATCTCACACTCTTGCTCCTGTTTGCCCTCTAACTGCTCCAGGTGGTCCTGCTCTCTCCTGGGATGCTCCCTTGCCATCCCTGCCTCTTCTGTCTCTCCCACTCCTGGTGGGCTTTGTCCTGCTCCTCTAGGTGGTGTGTCCAACATTCATGTTCCCTTTCCTTCTCTTTCACTCTGGCATGCTTCCCCCCCTTATGCTGAGTGGCTCAGATGCCTACGCTTTTCTTTACTCTTTTCATCATTCTTGTGATAGACCTTTTCTTTCCTAGACATTTACTGGAGTGGTTTGATAGCCAGAGAATCATTTTCCAATCCTCTACATTCCATGGATTCTTCTCTCCTATATAGGGAGTTCCTGACTGCGATCTCAGATCCCTGTCCTCAAGGGAATTCCGCTTGGAATCTCAGTCATCAGAATTTTTAAGAGTTTTATCTTTGCTTTCTCTTTCTCCTCTTGTTCCTTCTTCTTTTGTTTTCCTGGACAATTTCATCTAAGGTTTTCACTTTCCAAGAGTCCTTTTCATCACCCATTTGACTTAAAACACCCTGCACCACTGCCACCACCACAGATCCCCAAACCTAAGAAGAAAAACTCTTAATTCTAGTCTTTGTATCTGCCACTTTCCATGGCTATTAAAGCTCTATTATCAGTATTTATGACAGGGTCTACAGAGTATACAAGGTCTCACTACGTAGATTGGACTCATAGTGATTGTCCTGTTTCAACTTTCCAGGTGCTGGGATTACAGTCCCGCAGCACCACACCCAGTCTCAATCTCAGTTTCAGCACATCCTGCGGGCAGGTCCCGCAGGGAACGGGGGAGGGGGGGGAAATGAAACCAGCTGCTGAGCTCTGCCAAAGCAGGCATTTTAGTCGGCAGAGCTATCAGGACAGCGCTATTATCAGTATTTCTATAGAAGGAGCTTACACATATTATGCAAGACAATAGTTTTAAACATACTAGGCCACTTGCGATTATCCGTAGATGTAAAATATAAAACAAAGGGGAAAGTATTAAAATCACCCATCTGCGATAAAGTGAAAAGCAGAAATACAAATGGAAACGTACAACAACTAAAACCAATTGAGTCTGGTAAGCCAAAGTGAATGGCATATGTTGCAGGATACTAATCAGCTTTTCTTCTGGATGGTTAACAACCCAAGTTCACAGATCATAATTGGAGAAATAGAAGAGACACAAGGCCAGCCAACATTTTGGCCCTTGCCTTTCAAGGTCAGCGAAGACTCAGGACATAGGAGAACCTGTACTGCAACATCATGAAACTCAGTTGAGCTCCAAATTTTCTTAACAAAGAGATTATGGAGCCACAGAGGAAAGAGATTGAAGTTCTATATTGTGCCTGGGGAGAGTCACATGGACAGAAAACTTTCTCTCAGGCTTTCACAGAGTGCAAACTGGTCAAGCATTGGCCGTGACTCATCCACATGGATGACAAAGACAAAGGATCTACAGAATAATGAACAGGACTACAAGATAAACCCTGAGGGGACTTCACTGACCACATAAGAAACATAAAGTACATGTGTTGGTATGTAAGTCTTGTTCTGTCTAGGTCTTAACCATCCATCAGAAACGTATAAAAATGAAGTATACACCCTGGGGCCACAATAATAAGTTGAGCTGTAAATGGCTATGGTCGACAACTTCTTCAGATAACTCACTATTGTGGAATGCTGGACTGTGTTGGATTGTGTTGTTGAGTTCAGGTACCTAAAGTAGTTGAATGACAATGGAGTGCCCATCTCTGACAGGTGTAGACAAAGGAAGGGGTATAGAAAGGAAGAATCATGATGTGTGTGTACAGACAGTACAGTTGGGATAGATAACGCCGTACTTCTACATAATTCTATGAGAGGCAAGATTTTCACTAATGGTGGTTGGACAGGATATTATGTCGGCTTCTAGTACTATGGGCAACCACTAGGAAAATAACAAGGTAGAAATTATTAATTATTGAATCTTTGATGTAATTCAGGTTTAAAAAATAAGATGCACAAAGAGCTACCCACTCTTAATTTACTGATAAGAGACATACGGTATAATAATGTCTGTAAGTATAATTTCATGTATGCACCTTCTATGATACCAAAACATTATGAAAACAGTTTGCAGTGTGTTAATTTATCAAATCCATCTTGTCAAGGTATCTTAAAACTGTCTCATTGATATTTGTACTTCAATAAAACGAAAACAAAAAAAAAAAAAAAATGAAATCACCATCTGAAAGGGCCAGCCAAATAGCTCAGCGGATTAAAGCACTTGCAAGCAGGCACACAGCCTTTCAATCCCCAGGCCTGATGTGCCAGCCCCACTCTGGGGCAACCTGAGAAGGCAATCGAGACTGGGTGTGGTGGCATCTATAATTCCAGCTCTTGGGAGGCTGTGAACAGGAGGATCACTACAAGTCAGATCTAGTAGTGAGAGCCTGAACACCCTATAGACCCTTCCCTAAAATAGAAAAATAAAAGTCTCCATCAGAGCTGAAAAG
The DNA here is from genome assembly GCA_004027165.1 of Ctenomys sociabilis. Taxonomy (NCBI): domain Eukaryota; kingdom Metazoa; phylum Chordata; class Mammalia; order Rodentia; family Ctenomyidae; genus Ctenomys; species Ctenomys sociabilis. The sequence continues at coordinate 24,524 of PVKA01024203.1, read as the reverse complement.
ATCAAACTCTTTACATTTTGTGAACTTTTTTCTGAGCACTTCTTTTTCTAATTTACAAACCTAATTATAAACATTCACTAAGAAAAAAATTGAGGTTTTTGTTTGTTTGTTTTGGTGGAACTGGGGATTGAACTCAGGCCCTTGTGCTTGCCAGGGAAACACTTATTCCACTGAGCCATCTCCGCAGCCCCAAGTTTTTCTTTTTTTAAGAAATTAAGTTTAAACTTATTTTTTTCCAACACATCATCTGAGCTATGCTACCCAGGCTAGTCTCAAAATCATGGGCTCAAATGATCCTCCTACCTCAGCCTCCTAAACAACTGCCACAGCAGGCAAATGCCACCATGCCTAGCTACAGTGATGTTTTCAAATGTCTGCATAGTTGCTTAAGGACATATGTATATCTACCACTGTTTATCAATATCTCTCTCTTTAAAATCCCAAAGCCAAATTCTGATCCTGGCTGGTTCGTTAAATTTGGTACCTTGGGTTTTTATTTGGAGAGTAAGTAATAATGATGTCTCTCTGTTCTAATCATAAAGCATGATCTGAGGGACAGAGTGAAGTCAGATTCAAGAAATTGTCTAGGAGTATAAAGCAACAGTATTTGATGCAGCAAGAGTAATACAAAAGCAGAAAAACTAAAGCAAACATTTCTGTCATTTTCCTATTCTAGGCCTCTGTCACTTGCGCCCATTAGTAAGATTAGTAAGTTGAGATCATCTAAAATAGATTCTACCAGTTCCAGTACTCTGTGAATTGGGATTCTTTTCTTAAAGAAGAGTTTCTAGAAATGCAGAAGAAAGTTTTTAAGAAGTGTGTATGTTGGTAACAAAATTCTTTGAAATCTTTTGAAGTCTTTTCTAATTCCATCAAAACTTTTCCCCTGTAGACTACAAATCATGTTCTTTATACATTTATCTTTTTAATATGAGGTCCCATTATATTGCCCAGGTTGGTTCCAAACTTGTGGGTTCAAGGGATCTTCCTACTTCAACCTCCCATTCAGCTGGCACTACAGGTGCAGGCCACCACACTTATTTAGTATGGTACAAAAATGATGCCATTTCTTTAAAGTTAGATTGTTTCATGGCAAGGTACAGAGGCCTGGCTGTAGCATCTGGCTAGTTTTGCAGGAAGGAGCTTAAATCTGGAATTTGACTTAACGAATGAGACAGAATAGTTTTTTTTTTTTTTTTATTTAGAAGTTCCCCACCTCTCCCTTATTGAGAGCACTTCTTCCTTTCTTTCCTTTGAGCTCTATTACGTGATGCTTCTAATTTGCTAACAACCCTCTCTGACCGAAAAGCAGAACAAGTAAATGGGAATCAATGTAGACCCAAGGAGGCTGGGGAGATCAGTTTTATATTAAGTGTCTATCACACTATGGATCACACTGAAATTATTAAATTGTCAAAGACAATTGTTTTCTTTGGAGACTGCTATTTCAAATAGGAATGCAATTTACAGGACTGAAATTTTAGTAGGAAATACTGCAGATGGCTCTAACAGACTTTACTTTCAGAATCTTTCAGCCATCTACTGGTTGGAAAAAAGAATGCACTCCAGAGACAAGCAAAAATGTTGCTACATTGAAAATGACAGAAAAAGGCAAATTTATTGATGAAGGTGGAAAGCAACAAGGGAAACATGGATGGAGATCAAGAAGGATAGGGGGAAGGAAGAAATAAAGGGAAGAAGGAGAGAATCAATTAAGCTAGTTAGCTACAGAAATGAGAAATGGCTAGACAAACCTTGCATGACATATTAATAAACGATCTTGAACTAGAGTCCAAGTGGATTGATTATTCAGTTCACAGCATTCTAGAACCTCACATAATCACATGAAATTTAAAACAGTTTTCAGAAATATTCACAGAATATCAGATTTGAAAACTCCTAATACAAGGATTGTATCTATAAAATTTCTGGAGTCTACGGCCTGAGACAGCGGCTAACAACAGTGGCCTCCTGGATCCTGCCCCAAGCTTTCCCAGTGAGTGGGAATTTTCACGACTCAACAGGATTCCCAGATCAGTGAGACTGTGGTGAGTTTGAGGGAGAGCCATTGGCTTCTTCCCACGAGGGCTACCCGGATCCCTGCTCACAAGCCCTCCAAGCCAGTGATCGGCCTGAAACCTCAGGACCCACTCACCAGCACCTCCTGGATCCCCTGCCCTAAAGCCCACTGAACGAGTGGGGAATTTCCCCGATTCTCTGGGCATCAAAGTTCAGTGAGTGTAGAACTCCAGGCCCGCCGTCCCGAGAGACATTTCCCAGGGATTCCCTGCCCCCCAACCCCCAATGGCCCGGTGAGAGCTCCAGGCCCACCACACCAGAGAAACATTTCCAGGCAATTACCGGTGTCACTCCAGAGACCCAGACCCAGTGCAGGTAGGCCTGGAGTGAGAACTCCAAAGCTGCCACGCCGGAGGAACATTCCTCAGGAATCCCCAGTCCCACGCCATGACCAGAAATACAGCGCAGCTTGGCCTGTGAGTGAGGGCTCCAGGCCTGCTGTACCAGAGGGACCTTTTCCAGCATTCTCGGGTTACGGCCTGTAGACTCAGACCCAGCACAGGCTGGCCAACCCAGTACAGACTACTTGGTGAATGAGATCATCCAATATCCTTTTATGAGACCAGAAGACCCACCAAAGCCCAGGACCACCCACGTAGAGAGAGACCTGCCTGACACAGGAGGGCTGACCCCAGCAATTTTCTGGATCCTCCCCGCAAAGCCAGCTAAGACGGGGAATATTCATTACTTGCTCTGCATCCCAGTTCGGTTCGTGCTCGCCTGAACAGAGAACCAACAGAGGGGAACCAAAGGAGCTACAGCAAAAAGGAACTGAACACAACAGCTAGATCCAGGATAGGCATACCTAGATAATCTCAAACTTAAGAGACTGGCACCCAAATCTCATAACAAGCTGAGGTTACAGCTGCAGCAAAGCTCTATGCCAAAGATCAAAGGTCAGTGCTATACAAAATAACAAAGACAAGGGGAAAAATGCAATCCCAGTAATGGTAGAGGACACTAGCTCAGCTGCAATGAATGAATTAACAGATACAGCAGGAAAGGAACAACAGCAGAAAGCTATAGAGGAAATAAAACGAGAAGTAATTCCCCAAATTAAAAAAGAAATATCTGAATACATAGTATCCGAAATAAACAATGAATTCCAGAAATATGGGGTGGAAAAACTATGCACACCCAAGAGTGCAGAGAACATTATTCCAGCTGAAATATATGAATTAACAGCTTCTGAAGCAAAGAAACAACACCAGAAAGATCATGAGGAACTCAAAGCAGAAACAAGTTCTGAAATCAAAAAATAATTCTTTGAAAAAAAAGAATTCTTTGAAATCATAGCATCTGAAATACAGAAACAAGTCCAGAAATATACAGACGAAACACAACTTGGACGAAACACTGCAGAAAAAGAATTAATAACTATCTCTAAAGAAGGCATGGATAAAAAAATTGAGGAGATCAGAAATATGATGGATTCCTTGAATGAGCAATGCAGAAAAGAAATAGAACACATGAAACACAGTCAAAGAGATACAGATGAACTAAAAATATCAATCACGAGTCTACAAAACCATTTCAGTGAAAGCGGAGGCAGAGGCAGAGTATGAGATCCTGAAGATGCTGGAGCAGCTAGTGAAAAGGTGAGAAAGGATCTCTTAAAAACAACAAGAATGCAGGAAAAAATAATCCATCACATGCAGGATGATGCCAGAATGAACAATGTGAGAATAATTGGTATCAACAAGAATGAAGGAGTCAATACCAATGACATAAAAAGAATTTGGGGAGAAATAATCACAGAAAACTTCCCAAATATGAGGAAACAATCCAACATTCAGGTCACCGAAGCATACAGAACACCAAATAACTTCAACCCAAGTAGAAACACACCGAGACATATAATAGTTAAGATCCCAGAAATCCAACAAAAAAATAATATACTGAAAGCTGCTAGAGAAAAGAAGGAGCTCACATTCAAAGGAAAACCCATCAAAATTACAGCTGACTTCTCTGCACAAACAAGGAAGGCAAGGAGAACATGAAGCACAGTTCTTCAAGTCCTACACAAAAACAAATTACAACCCAGATTATTATACCCTGCAAAACTCTCTCTCTCAAGTTTGATGGAGAAGTGAAATACTTCCACGACAAAGAACAACTAAAGGATTTCATGATGAAAAAGCCATCCCTTCACAGGCTGCTGAAAGATGTTCTAGAGAGAGACCACAACGACCAGAACTCCATGAATCAGAATGGAAGGAACCCCCTAAACAGGACAGACAATTAAACACAGGCTACAAAGGAGTAAACAACGCCAGGTAAATATCATGACAACATAATTATAACCATCAGTGTAAACGGACGCAATTCTCTAATTTCAAGAAATACACTAGCACAGTGGATTAGGAAACAAAATCCAACAATATGCTGTATACAAGAAACACATTTCATTCAAAAGGACATTAATAGGCTCAAAGTCAAAGGATGGAAAACAATACTACATGCCCCAGCACCTCAGAAAAAACCAGGAGTAGCAATTCTGTTCTCAGACAGTCTAAACTTCAAACCAAGAAAGATCAAACGACACAAAGAATGCCACTATATACTGGTCAGGGGAAAAATTCAAGAGAAAGAAGTAACACTCATAAATATTTATGCACCAAACACAGGAGCACCCAACTATGTAAGACAAATCTTAAGGGACATGAAAAACTTAATGTCTAAGAACACAATCTTAACAGGACACCTTAACACACACTTATCTCCAAAAGGTAACTCAACCATGCAAAAAATAAACAAGGAAGTAGCAGAACTGAACAAGAGCTTGGAACAAATGGACCTGGTGGACATATACAGAGTGTTCCACACAAGCACAGTTGATTGTACATTTTTTTCAGCTGCACATGGGTCATTTTCCAAACTAGACCACATACTAGTCCACAGGTCATGCCTAAGTATATGGAAATAAATAGAAATTGCCCCATGCATACTATCAGACCACAAAGCAATGAAACTGGAAATAAATGACAAAAGAAACCAGAAAAACACACCGAATTCATGGAAACTAAACAACACCCTACTCACAATCAATGGGTTGAAGAAGAAATTCAGCAAGAAATTCAACAATATCTACAATTTAATGAAAATTCAAGTACAACTTATCGGAATTTATGGGATGCAATGGAAGCAGTTCTTAGAGGGAAAAATAATAGCTATGATTGGGAAAACAGAAAGGGAACAAATTAGCACCAAATGTTCCACCTCCGACAACTAGAAAAAGAAGAACAAACAAAACCCAGAGTGCAAAGACGGGAAGAAATCATAAAGATTAGAGCAGAAATTAATTCAATTGAGATGAAGCAAACAGTTCAAGGAATCCACAAATCAAAAAGTTGGTTCTTTGAAAAACTAAATAAGTTGATAAGCCTCTAGTCCACCTCATCAAAAAGAGGCAAAGGAAAACTCAACTACAACGATAAGGAATGAAAAGGGTGAAATGATCACAGACCCACCAGAAATTCAGAAGATTATCAATAGTTACTTCGAGAATTTTTACGCTCACAGAATAGATGACACAGAAGAAATGGACAGATTCCTCGAAAGGTACAAATTACCAAAACTGAATCAAGAAGATATAGCAACTCTCAATAAGCCGATAGCAGCCAACGAAATACGAAACATACTAAAAAGCCTACCGACAAAGAAAAGTCCAGGTCCTGCTGGATTCACAGCTGAACTCTACAAGAAATTTATATAGGATATAATCCCCACACTCCACAAACTCTTCCACGAAGTTGAAAAGGAAAAAGTCCTCCCAAAATCATTTCTGGAGGCAAGTATAATACTCATTCCAAAACCAGGGAAAGACACAACCAAAAAGGAGAACTACAGGTCAATCTCACTCACGAACATAGATGCAAAAATACTCAACAAAATCCTGGCAAATAGAATACAGCAAATCGTCAAGAAGATCATACACCATGACCAGATAGGATTCATCCCAGGGATGCAAGGATGGTTCAATATTCGAAAATCTATAAATGTAATACAGTATCTGAAAACCACATGATGATCTCAATTGATGCAGAGAAAGCCTTTGACAAAATCCAACACTCATTGATGTTCAAGGTCCTACAGAAAATTGGAATAGATGGACTCTATCTTCGCTTGATAAAAGCCATCTATGACAACCCAAAAGCCTAAATGGGGAAAAACTGAAATCTTTCCTCTCAAATCAGGAACAAGACAAGGATGTCCTCTATCACTCCTTCTATTCAATATAGTCTTGGAATCATTAGCAACGCCATTAGAAAAGAGGGAGTAATGAAGGGAATAAGAATAGGTAAAGAAGAAGTTAAATTATCACTATTTGCAGATGACATGATACTTTACTTGGAAGGCCCCAAAAATTCCACCAAGAAGATACTAGAACTGATAGGGAAATTCAGTAGCATACCAGGATACAAAATCAATATGCAGAAGTCAATAGCATTCCTCTATACAGATAACAAACACACTGAAAGGGATATAACAGAAACAATATCGTTTACAAGAGCACCACGGAAAATGAAATACCTTGGGATTCCCTTAACCAAGGAAGTCAAAGATCTTTTCACGGAAAATTACCACACCCTAAGCAAAGAGATTATAGAGGATTTCAGAAAATGGAAAGATATTCCGTGCTCCTGGATAGGAAGAAACAACATCATGAAGATGGCCATATTCCCAAAATTGCTGTATAGATTTAATGCAATCCCTATCAAACTGCCACCATCATACCTCCCAGATATACAGAAATCAATCCTAAAATTTATTTGGAACCACAAACGACCTAGAATAGCAAAAGCAATCTTGGCCGATAAAGACAAGGCAGGAGGCATCTCAATTCCTGATTTGAAATTATACTACAAAGCCACTGTGATAAAATCAACATGGTATTGGCAACAAAATAGACCTGAGGAGCAGTGGAATAGATTAGAAGAAGCAGATGCATCTACGAATACACTCAGCCATCTTATCTTCGACAAACGGGGTAAACAACCTCAATGGAAGAAAGATAGCCTCTTTAAGAAATCGTGCTGGAAAACATGGCTTTCTACATACCAAAAACTAAAATGTGACCCAGGTTAAAACTGTCTCCTTGATATTTGTACTTGAATAAAACAAAAATTAGAAAAAAAAAATGAAAAGAAAATAGAGACGACTGAAATAAATCAGTCCCCCCAAATTGAAAGATGTAGTCAAAAAACGGGCATCTGACATGAATACAAACTTCTTAGATGAAGAAATACAAATTGCAACCTAATGTATGTAAAAATGTTCAACATCACTGATCATTACAGAGATGCAAATTAAAACAACACTGAGATGCCTTGTCACCCCAGAAATAATAGCTATCATCAAGTAATCCACAAATAACATGCTGCAAGAGCTGTGGGGAAAAAGGATCCCTTCTCCACTGTTGGTGTGAGTGTATACTGTGGAAATCAGTGTAGATATTCCTCAAAATAATACGATTAGAGGTCCCATTCCACCCAGCTGTTCCCCTTCTGGGTATCTTGACCAGAAGAATTAAAAATGTCATACTACAGCAATATATGTGCACAGTGATAATATGTTTATAGCAGCACAATTTGTCCTATCTACATCTTCAAACAGCCAACAACCCAAATGCCCATAAACTTAGGAATGGATTAAAAAATGTGTGGTATTTTTATTCAGTGGAGTACTACTCCACCATAAAAAAGGATAAGCTTGAGACTTTTGTAGGTGAATAGATGCAACCTGAGACCATACTCATAAGTGAAATAAATCCGACTCAAATGTGTAAACGTTGTGCTGTCTTCCTGGTATGAGAAAATGAAGGAATAAATAAGACCTAAAATGTACAACATATACTGTGAAATGTAAGGGGATTGTTCAAAACCGGAAAGGAACTAGGATGGGTGAAAAGAAAAAGGACAGTGGAGGGAAAATACAACAGAGAAAAAGGAGAACAGCAGATCAGTTATATTAGGAGTAGTCTTAGTTCATTAAAAAGGAAGGTTTGTCCTAGTTTTGTTTTCTTTTTTTTGTATTTAGCTCAGGTTCTATGGGGTCTACAAGGTCTCACCATGTAGATCGGCCTTGTAGTGATCTACCTGTGTTCAGCCTCCCAAGCGCTGGGATTGTAGGCACGCACCACCACACCCAGTCTCAGCCTCCATCTCAGCGAGCCCCCTGGGGGGGGGTGGCAGAGCCCGCAGGGAACACAGGGGATGGACCCCAGCCACTGCACTCTGTCTAAGCAGGCACTTCCGTTTGCTGAGCCATCTGGTTGGCCCTAGTGTTTGCTAATACTGATTGGAGAAAATTTTGCACCCATATCTTGTACACTGAGCAACTACTTCAAAGATATCAACATATAATGTATTAACTATGGTTATTCTCCTATTATTTTATTATGAAATTTAGTTTTACCTTTTTCCCATAAAATAAAATGTGGTATATTTATACAATACTATAAAGAAGATGAATCCATTACTGCTTTACTTAATAATGAATAAAAACAAGAGTGAATCTCACAAGAAGATGATGGCAAGCACAGGGTCTTGAATTTAATCCCCAGCACAGAAGAAAAAAAAAAAGGCAAAACCAAAAAGCCATGTCTGAGCTGGGCGTGGTGGCGCATGCCTGTAATCCCAGCATTTGGGAGGTTGAGGCAGGAGGATTGTTGTGAGTTCGAGACCAGCCTGAGCTACAAAGTGAGCTCAAGGCCAGCCTGAACTGCATGATGAGACCCTGTCTCAAAAAAGACAAATAAAAGCCATGTCTGATTTTTTTTTTTTTTGTATTTACATAGAGCTCAAACATAATAGAAATTAGGGTAGGGTTTACCCTGGAAGGAGGTTTGGAAGAATTCAATAGTTCTGGGAGGGACCTTCAGGAAGTTTCCATGGTTCTGGTAATAGAAATTTCCCAATCTTTTTTTTTTTCTTTTTTTTTTTCTTTTTTTATTTTGAGAAAGGGGCCATATGGTGTTCACGGTCAAACTACTAGATTGGACTTTTAGTGATCGGCTGTTTACAGCCTCCCAAGGGCTGGGATTACAGGCACACCCATGCCCATGCCCAGACTCAATTGCTGTCTCAGCATACCCTGGGGGAGGCGTTCCCCAGACCCCTGCATCTGCTTTCAGGCACTTTAATTGGCTGAGCTATTTGGCCAGCCCTCTAATTTTTTATCTAAGTGGATGTCACACACTGAATATATTCATTCTATAAAAATTTAACTATGCTCTTATACATAATTTGTATGATATTCTGGGCAATTATTATAATTTAAAATTAGTGTTTACATAAAATTAACAAATAAAAGCTTAAACATTTGAAAATTAAAAAAAAAATTCAGGGGTCTAAAGAACTAATGACTGTATTTTCTCTCATTGCTAGGACAAAATATCTAATATCCCAAATTAAAGAAACACTTATTTAACTCACAATGTGTGAGTTTCACTCCATACTCTGCTGGTTGCAGGGCAGAATTGAACATATCAGAGGGTAACAATTCATGGCAGTGGAAAACATAAAGGGCAGCAAGAGCAAGAAGGGAGGAGTAAGGGAACAAGCCTATCTCCCTCCGACATGAGGGTTTGGGGGCACATCAAGACACAAACCATAACAATGATCCAGTCCATCCTCTGCCAAGAAATAACTTCCTAAGAATCCTGTTATTGAAGAAAGTCTCCCCCGCCTTCACAACTCATTAAATTCTGCTTGCAGCTGAGAAGATAGTGCAAATAACCAAGACATGGAGAACACAATGAAAAGAGAGAAATGTCTCAAAAACTTTCCTTGCATGTTTAACATGCCTCTTCTTTTCTCTTTAGTAGCCCTCCCTTCTTGCAGCTCAACCCCCAACTCCATACTAAACAATGTCTTTGAGACTAAGGCCAACTACTAAGGCACTTACCAGGGTTGTCAGGTTGCATGGTAGCCATGACAGAGGTATGAGGAAAGAGCATGGCTGCGCCTTTCCTCATTCCCTGAAGCTGGACAGTGTTGCCTTGGAACATGACTCCATGTACATCAGTCTCTGTGCCCAGGCCAAGAAGATGCCAAGTCACTGTATCACCCCTGCATATGTCCAGCCTTGGCAGGTTAGAGAACAGAAATCCATTTATGGCTAGAAAACAAAAGCACAAGACAAGATGGGAAGATGAGATTACTCAGGCTCTAGTGGCAGCATAGTGGCAGCTCTATACTGTGATTTCCCATAACTTGAAACTGAAAAATCATTTTCCATTGCTTTCCCTCCTTCTTATCCCCATTTCCCTTTTCCATTGATTCCTACTTCCCCCATCTGATTTCCATAAGACAGCTTAACTTGCACAATTATGCAATATAACATCACAAAATAAAATGATATATTTATGCATCTCTCTCCTACATTAGACTGACTTAGTGCTAGGAATGATACAATTTTTTTCTCTATCTGTGATCTATGTGACTGCTAAAGCACTTGACATGTTGCTTATACCAATTACGTGCTCATTAAATTGAAATGGGAAAGAACTGAGCTCATGAAACTGTCTTCCTTTTTCTGATAATAGAACTAACCATGGATAGGAGGTGGAGTCAAAAGACAGTACACTCATTTTGTTCTCCTCCCACCTTTTACACTCTACCCTGGCTCCCCCACACAAAATACCAGGAGACCTGCTTAAAGTTGAACTCTTTTCAAAGTCTCCACCTCCACTAGAATCAGCCTTAATGAGTCACCCTGCTTGACAATGCCTTGTTATGGTAATGACAACTTTGATAACACTCTGATTTCACTTTTCCTGCATACAATGTCCTGATTGTAAACATATGAAGTGTTTAAGCTCCAGCTTAAGCACAGTACTTCTTTCTTCCAGGAATCATTTGATTTCATTATTCTTTATCAGTATTCTACTTTAAACTTAAAAACGGTAGTACACAATTTAGCTCTTAATTACAGAACAATTGAATTGTTCTGTAATTGTTTTATGGGTTCTATTATTCACATTGCAAATTACTGGGAGTTCTTTGAAACTGGAATCACATCTAACCAGTCATTTCCTCACCCACCCACTGCCCATTTGGTAGTTCTCTAATTCAAATAACATATACTATGTATTAGATAATGTAGAGGATACAGAAATATAGATAAGCAACATACGAAGAATATTATGTTCCAGCAAAGTCAAAAACTATGTAACAACTCAGTATTCAGGAGTATATGGAACTTGCTACTAAATGATCTAATCAAGATGTGATGCTATATCAGAATAGGAACTCATTACTGTGGACCTGAGTGATAAAGAATGGTTATATAGATAATGTCTGAGTAGGACCTTAGAAAATGGAAAGAATTTCCATAGGCTGGAGGTAAAGATCTCGGGTGGGGAATTTCAAGTGAATGGTACAACACTACAAAAGCAAAAAATCAGCACAATAGAAGGTCTGATGGGAAGAACAGCCCTACATTGCTGAAGTATGGGAGCAAGTGTAGTAAGAGGTCAAAGACAGTGACAGAAACTAAAATGGGACTAGAGTGTATAGTTCATTAGTAGAGCACTTATCTAGTATGTGCAAGGTCTCAGGTTCAGCTTGCAGCTTCAGAGAAAGACTAGAAGAGCATCACCAAGCTCATTTTCCACACTCTCTAGAGGAGTCCTTGTGTGCAATCCTCATCTCAATTATTTCTTCAGGTGTACCCCTCCCCATTTTGTGAAACACAGGGCACAGCACAAAAATATATCAGCTCTAAAATCTGTTGCTGTTCGTTAAATCACTGAATATAGCTTGTCTTTTGCAGAGACAGAGATGATAAGTGGTCATACAGAATGCTCATGATAATTGTTAGATTAACTGTTACTGAATGGTTATAGCCCAGAACAAAAAAATACTTCCCGTACCATGCATTTGATTGGAGTCCTGGAAGCCCTTGACATCCTCTGAGAGCAGTCGGGAATCCAACATAGCAGCTGCTTTATTAGCATTGATGTACCAGCTGTTGTTCTCATCCAACACAGTGAAGAGGAGAAAAAATTCTTTATCCACTCCTTTCTGCAAGCCCATTTGAAGAAACAGAGAAAGGAATTTTTGACAACAATTTCACCAATTGTGAAGCTGAACATCCCAAACTGCTTGATTCTTCCCCTTTTCTTTTCCTAGACTCAGAGTCATGCCCACACCTCCTCCCCAGATCTGCAGTTGTTGCTAGGCAGTTTGTCTCCATGTAACTTCAAATTACAGATAAAAAGTAAAGGGACAAGACTGGAGAAGAGCATGCATGAGAAGGGTCAGGAAAGAAGCAAAGGATGAGGATTAGGGAGAAGAAATACAAAAAGTGATAAGAAATGACTTAGGAGAGCAGAAGATGGCTTGAAAATAAGAGGGAAAATAATAATTATTATTATAGTTACCAATTAATGATTTTTAATATGTGCCAAAAATGGTACTAAGCATTTTATATGCAACTTTTTCATTAATCCTCACAGAAATCAAAAGTATCTTTTTCCATTGTTAAATCTTTATTTTTACATATGAAGAAAATGAATCAGAGAGTATAAATAACTTGCACCAGGTTACACAGCTGTAAATGTTGGCCTAGATGCAATAGAAGACAAACAAATATAAAAGCTAATGTAGGAAGGCGGGCCAAATAGCTCAGTGGATTAAAGCACCTGCAAGCAGGCACAGGGGCCAGGGGATCGATCCCTGGGCCTGCTATGCCTGCCCTGCCCCTGCCCCTGGGGTGCACTGAGAGGGCAATTGAGACTGGGCATGGTGGTGCATGCCTATAATTACAGCTCTTGGGAGACTGTAAACAGGCAGATCACTACAAGTCTGATCTAGTAGTGAGACCTGAAACACAGACCCTTCCCTAAAATACAAAAAAAGCAAATGTAGGAATGAGTTGTTACTGAGCTGAGACAGAGAAGGGAGCAGAGGAGTAGAAGAGAGAAAAAACAGTAAAGGCAGAGGATAAAGGAAAAAAATAGGGAAATGATGACAGGAGGCTATAAAATAACAAAAGAAGTCAAAATAACAATGGCTTTACCACCTGTTAATTTCTGATGTAATGGTTTGATTATCTTTGTTTCTGTTCCCCTTACATCTAGACCCTAGTTATATGCTTAGCTCCTTTAATACTTGTTTCATCTTCCTCCTATTAGACTTCCTTGGCATTACCTGCTTGCCATCTGCACCCAAGGCACCAGGTTTGCACACCAGCAGTGGGCCCACCAAGCCAGAATTTGTATCTTTTATGGGATCCACAGCAGAGAAGTACATCCAGGTGAGGCAGACAGGATCCTGAGCAGCAGGACCAGCATGCGGCGGGACTGTCCAGTAGTATGTTACTTTCTCAAAGGGCTTGGCCACCAAGCCAAAGTGGGATAAGCCTACAGGGAAAACATGAGATCATTATTCATAATAGGTAGAGTGTGAATCATTAGCTCCAAACAATGAGATGAAGATAATAAGATACTGTGGGTTTACTTGGAATCAAACTCAGGATTTCATACTTGTCAGGCAGGCACTCCACCACTGAGCTAAAGCCACAACCCTATAAATACATTTTGGAGCAGCAGCAACAACATGGAATAGTTGGCAATGAAAAGAACCATGGATGGGCCAGGGAGACAGCTCAGTGGAAGAAGTGCTTGCATGGCAAGTATAAGGTCCTGAGTTTGATCCCTGGTACACGAAAAAAAAAAAAAAAAAAAAAAAAGAACCATGGTGTAGGAATCAAGAGAGTACAGTCTTGTTTATATTTCTACCATTATGGTCATAGAAACTGGGATGGTTTAAACTTCCTTAGGTTTTAATATTCCAAAATCATATGACTTCAGTATTAAAAGGGATTTTAAGACTTTGGAATACTTCTTAATAGAGTACATACATTAATCTTCTGTTATATCCTTTTCACTGGTTAAAACTTTCCAGAGAGGGGAGACTCACTGTTGTTATCATAGCTCATTTCATCATTGAACAATTCTTATTGCTGAATATTTTCCTTTTATTGTATGTATGTATGAGTGGGTACGTAAGTATTATATAAATGTGTGTGCATATGTGAAAAACACCAAGCCTGCAATTTTTAACAATGAATATTGCTGTGGATTGAACCCAGCCTACTACATTTTAAGCACATGCTTTTCCATTGATTCTCATCTTAAATCCAGAATAGTTTATTTTTGACATAGAATTCACACATGTTTCAAATAAAACAATAATAAGCTACCCAATAGTACCACTTCTAGGATTCTCTCCTTAGATATAACTCAAGATCAACCTAGCATATATGGAATCATACTTTGTTGTTTGATTTATAATATTCAAAATACTAAAGAAAAAGCTTATATCTCTAAACAATAGAAGATAAAGTAAAAAATTAGGTCATATTGAAGTGATAGATTATTATACAGTTTTCAAAATGTATATAATATCACAACAACATGGGAAATGCAGTACATTGATAAGTAAGAACAGTAGGATGAAAAACTATATGTACAATATCATCACATATCTGTAAGTATATATACATTATAATCAGTTTTTAATATAAACTATTAAGAGCTATGTCAAAATGTACATGGCAATTTATTTATGAATAATGTTTATTTTATAATCTATGTTTTTAAAATTTCATAATATATTCTTTTTTTTTGTCTTTTTGAGACAGAGTCTCACTATGCAGTTCAGGCTGACCTTAAGCTCACTTTGTAGCTCAGGCTGGTCTCAAACTCACAACAATCCTCCTGCCTCAGCCTCCTGAGTGCTGGGATTACAGGCATATGCCACCACACCCATCCCATAATATATTCTTAAAGCAGTAATATATTTAAAACTATTTTGAACATTCTCTCTGTTTCAGTGTTGCATAATTCATTCAGTAAATAACATTCAAGCATAGCAACCAATTCTGCATTCTTCTCCTTTCCCATCCTACATTTATTTGTCCTCTAGAGCCAGTAAGTACAATATCATGTATGCACCTTGTAGGATAGCAGCTACCAATTGTAGACTACAGTTACTACAAACCCTGAAAGCTCACCATCATTGTACACCGTGCCTTCATAGTCTTTCTCATAGAAGACACCATGTGGCTGCATACTAAATGGCTGGGAGGCACGATTGTAGAAGACCACCTGGATGGTGTCACCCACCTCAGCCCGGATCACTGGCCCTGAGAAATAAAAATGAAAACAAAGATAAAGAAAGGGTGCTGGGGAGATAGCTCAGCAAGCATAAATGCCTATGTGGAAAGTGCAAGGTATGGAGTTCAATCTCCAATACTGCATGCCATGCTGGCTCACAACTGGGCATGGTGACACACACCAGTAACTGCAGCACTGGGAAGGCTGAGACAGGAGGAGCACTATGAGTCTGAGCTGCATAACGAAGCCCTATATCAAACAATTTTTTAAAAAGATGAAAACGAAGGAAGAAAACAAGCAAAAGAGCAAAGGGAAAAAACAGTAGAAAATAAAATAATCCATTGTTGAGGGCCAGGGAGATGGCTCAGTGGAATAAGCGCTTCCCTCGCAAGTGCAAGGGCCTGAGTTCAATCCCTGGTTCCACAACAATAATAATAATAATAATAATAATAATAATTAATAATAATAATAAATTGTAAATATAATGCAATTCAGAACTTAAACATCACCATAAAATTTGTGATATCCTTTTGATCCACAAATATCATTCTAAGACATACATGGCAGAGATTATTAGCTCTCTTTTAAAGATGAGGAAACTATAGCTTGGACAGTTGCAAAATGGCAGATTAGCCACAAAGCCAAGATCTGTGGCCAGGATTGTTTTACATTTTACTATCTAGTCCAATCCCCTTTCCTCTAATTTTATTATCTGAGCTTTTATACCTACATTTTCTAGTAGGTTTCAGCTGAGATCTGAACTAACCTAAACTCAACTCTGAGTGAAGAAAATTATTATACCCTCTATCCAGGCTCTGGGTAATCTAAACTTAATTTCTAGACTTTTTCAGACCTCACTACTCACTATTTCTAATCTATTTAGTTGATTCTTGAGGCTGAATAAAAGTACCAAGACAATTCCCAAGCATTTATGATAGCTTTAACCTTAAATCAGAGTCTCTAGCTTGCTTTCATACTCAATTTCACACATAATCCCATACCTCTGCTCCCCTAGGCAATGAGAGCTCCTTCACCTCACCACCAGGCCTCTTTTCTTAAGTGCATTTCTTCTCTTGATATCTTCCTGTACAGCTGATATAGGACCTACTGTCCATTTTTATATCTAGAATCAACTGCCGCACACCTTTCACCAGAACATGTTTCATTACATTTTTTTTCATTTTCAAAGTTTTCTATCACTTGATGTTTTATTTCTGGTTCCACTAAGAGAATAAAATACACTTAATGTTGCTTTACTCCTTTAATAATCTCCTTTAGAATTTTTGGATATCTTCACCAAGGATATCTTCACCCAAAGCATCATTCTACATCCTTTAATAAAGCAAGTATACCATATATCATGTTGATCAGTTCATGGGCACAGATTCCCAAGAATCACAACAGTTGTGCCTTATACAATAATTCAGGAATAGCCAGGAAGATAGCTCAGCGATGTAAGTGCCTGCCTGGCAAGCACAAGGTCCCAAGTTTGATCCCTTGTACAAAAAAAAAAAAAAAAAAAAAAAAAAAAAAAAAAAAAAAAAAAAAAAAAAGACAGTACTTCAGGCATAACCCATAAACTTTTAGCAATCCTAAAAGTGTGACATGTATAATAATGGTATTAGAAGATGTTACAAAAAAAAAACTCGATAGAAAAATAAATATCAGAAATACTAAACTCCACTTCTATCTTGGAGACTCATGATGATCAAAAATAAAACCAAGGCCCTCAAAAGCCCCACAGCAAGGAACACGATTTGACTGCAACTTGGCACATTCAAACCCAGAACCTTTATTAAAAAATACAGTAAAACCTTCTATTGCAAGTAACTTGTTCCGTGAGTGTTCCACAAGATGAGTGAACATTTCTAGTAATTTTTATTTTGCAATATCGAGGATTAAACTCAGGACCTTGAGTTTACCAGGAAAGTGCTTACTTTACTGAGCTATATCCCATGCCCTCTAGTAAATTTTAGTTCAACAAACAATGGATATCAAGCAATATGAGTACTATGTGACATCTGAACATCACATGATTGCAACTGAGAAATAGTTTCTTTCTCCTTCCCTCCCTCTCTCTCCTTCTCCCTCTCCCTTCCTCTCCCTCTCCCTCCCTCCCTCTCTCTCTTTCTCTCTTTCCCTTTCTCCCTCTGGAATTGTAAGTGATTTTCTGCCAACAGCAAGAGATTATGAAGAAGATCATATCTGTAGAAGAGGAAGAGAAAATGTCCTTCTCTGCAGATATGAAGAATGCTTCACTTCACATGAGATTAAGGAGATATGTAAATTGTGGGAAGCTGTGCAAAATGTTATAGAAAAGCGTAGCCCAAATAAAGCTGTAGCAGTTTTTGGGACTGATACATTTTTTAACAAAAATGCAATGTCACATTTCCATAAAATCCTCAAAAAGAGGCAAAAGCAAGTGACCTTGGATAGATTTCTTTATAAAATGCATAAATAGAAAAAGATTCCACTGAACCATTAGATAGCAGTGATTCCATTAATGATAGTGAAAGTCATCCTTCACAATTGCACTTTCTATCTTGTCTCCCTCACACCAATCATCAGATTTTCAAAGATAAATGCAGGTTAAATGTTTTCTTTATATTTTGTATTTTTCTTATGTTTTGTATTATATTACAGTGTTATAATCATTTTGAATGAATATTTTTGGGCTGTGGAATGAATTATCTGAGTTTTCATTATTTCTTACGGGGCTTTGATATACAAGGGCTTTGAATTATAAGCATGTTGCCAGAACAAAGTATGCTTGCAAACTAAGGCCATACTCTACTAATTTCTTCAGATTCTGCTTGGGAGAGTCTGGTATACAATATTCCTGGGAGCTACTACCAAATTCCAATTTCTAAATCTACATAAAAGATTAAAGATTCAGTTGATGAATATTCTTCAGAATAAAAAGAAATTATCCATAGTTAAAAGTTTCCTCACCCAGGATTCCAAGATGCTTTTCTTCCTCCAGCTGCACTTTCTCCTGGAATGTCTCATCTTGAAAAGCTTCATACCGAACTTTCCAGTAAGTACCTCCAATTCGGCTAGAGCTCATCTGGAAGAACTTATCTGAACCACTAGTATATAAGGAGGTAAATGTCACATAATTTCATTGTGTATTAAACAGATCCCCATCTTACCTTTAATCTTGCCAAGTTATAGATCTTTATGGTTAGGTAAGTCTTCCAAGATCACATAAGTTAACTTTTATCACTAAAAAATATCACTTTTGATGACACCACTAATCAGTGACACAACTTCTATTTAAACCTTTTTAATTAAAATATAGGGAACATAGAGGAGTAATCCAACTTTATGTTGCATTAGTTTAATTATTGCAGTTGTTCTTTATTTCAGGCTGAAATATTCTTGCAAGTAACAGACAATAGGATAAGTGCTACACTCCAAAAATGCCCAACTACCTCTGTCCTTAATAATTATCTGGTATTCCAAACCTTTCTCTCTTTAGTCAAAAATAGGGCCAGCCAGATAGCTCAGCAGACTAAAGTACCTACTTAGGCAGAGCACAGTGGCCAGGGTTTAGTCTCCAGCATGCAGTGCCAGCCCTGGCCCTGAGGCAGGCTGAGCCATCAAGTGAGACTGGGCATGGTGGCACAAGCTTGTAATCACAGCACTTGGGAGGCTGAAAACAGGAGAATCAGTATAAGTCCAATCTACATAGTGAGACTCTATAGACCCTGTACCAAATACATAAAAAATAACCTTATCTGATTGTGAGGGTGTACACCTGTAATCACACTCAGGAGGCTAGCAGGTGAAGTGCGTCACCTAAGCTGATGACTTCAAGATCTGCCTGGATAACACAGAACACTCCAATCATAAAAGAACTTCAGTCCTAAATGAAAACACACTAATAGTTGGAGATTCTAATACCATCCTGAAACTTAAGCACCCATCTCCCTAATTTTCTGTATACTCACTCCATTATTTCCTGCTGAAACAATAAATATGATATGCACCTTTATATCTTCCTTATGCCATTTCCTAGTCATCAACTAAAATCTGTGAAAGAACTGGCATCATTAGTTGCCAATGAATTGGTGTAACTTAAGTTCTAACAACTTAGTAGAACATTAATTTCCAGCTCTCCTTTGTCCACATTTATGTCACAAAAGATACAGAACATTCCTCGAAAAGGACTGGTATGGACTAGCCACAAAGCAATTTACTTCTCTTATTGTCACATATCTCAGAGTGAATTTTATATTCCTGCTCAAATACCTCCTTCATATTATAGAAAAGAAAAGAAGGAGCTAGGAGATAATTAATGGATAAGAGAAAGAAAAGGGCCTTTGCAAATAATATAGGCACTTATGCCATTTGGGCATTCCTTTCTGAACATGCACAGAGATTAGAAGATCAATCTCTTAGTTCCTTGCTGGATCATATTACAACCTTACAAAAAAATGTTGATAGCCAGCTTTCTCAAGGGCCATAAAACTTGGCTAAAGTAACCCTAACAAAGCAATGATTGTCTCATGTAAGTAAAGTGAGAGGTATCTGGAAAGGAGATATGTTTTTGACAGGAGTACAGGGAGGGAGCCCTCTAATTTTTACCTTCCTGGTTCTGTCAAACTCTTCCCAGTACTCCCATCGTGTCCCATCGGGCCATAGTTCCACTGAATCTCATGGGCCTCAATGAAGTACTGCCGAACTTTTCCTGTTAGCTGTTCCACTGGAGGGGCTGTAGAGCAAGCCTTGATCTGGTAGAGTGCTTGCATGCCACCTGGAGGAAGAATAACATGATAGTTCCCATTCTACCAGGATTTCCCATACAGCATATTCATTTTACTCCATCTTCCAGTGTTTTCATCTCCCATTCTTCGTTAGTTGCTTTATTTCCACACCTATTGAAGACCTTGGCTGAGAGAGTGAACCATGGTAGGAATTCAAGTACTATTATTGATATATTTACCAGACTCTCATTTTTGCCTTTTCAAGAGTCTCACATTGAGGCAACATCACAGAACACTGAACTCAGGAAAACTGGTTTCAATAATAAGCCTTAATACTATCTCTTCCTCAATCTAAGCTTCTCTCTTTTATAAACAAGGGTAATAGGAAATCCACAGATGGGGCTGGTGGGAACATCAAATTAAAAAGAGAGGCTGTTATTTATGAATGGGGAAGTTGCCCAAATAATGCAGCAACTTCAATAATGGAGATGAAGCTTCAAATCTGTGACTGTCATGAAAATGTAGATTTTAAGTAATGTCTCCTAATGTGAGAGATACTACAATGAGGTATAATGGCCATAGCTCTATATCTGCCTAACAACTCTATTATTATATTTTATTCTCACAACATATCAAGATTAAAGTGTCTATACTAGGAAAGACAAAAAATAATGAAGTAGCAATCATCAGCAAAATACAGGCTCACTGGGACCAGGAATGAAAACACATAGAAAATAAGACCCAGATGAAAATAGAAAACAAGTAGCTCTACAAGAACTTATAGAAAACTTATAGAAAAATGTGCAACTACAGAAAGCTAGAGAAACAAAAGAAAACACAGAGAAAAGAACAAAACAGTATAGAAAGCTTACCCTAGTTTCCTGGGTAATGAACCTGTCTAGCAAGCACAAAGTAATCTCCCCAGGCTCAGGAAAAAAGAAAAATCAATTGACTGGTCTAGCAGCACTACTCCAAAGAAAAGAGCAATTGTCATAAACTGTAAAACACTGTGATATTTTACTCCAAAAGTGACTTCTTCCTCACAGCTTCCTACAGATGGAAAATAAATCCAGTACAACAACTACAATGTGGACAGAGTGTTTAATCAGGGGCCATTTTGGAAAAAATTCATTATTTAATATTAAGCCTCATAAAAACTACAAAAGAGCTTCATTTCAGGGTTTAGAGTGTGACCTTCTAACAATGACTAGGTGAGAGACAGCCACAGTCAATAGTCATAGATAGAGAATGGAAAGACAAAGATCCCTCAGAAGTTTAAGCTCAGGCTGAGAATGACATAGGTACCTGATCTCCTTGTTGAGAAGCCAGGACATATATGTGGCACCTTCAAAGGCAACCTAGGTTTAAAAGTACTTGCATTAAGTCCAGCAGTCTGCTGGCACCACTATCCTGCTGTCTAGATATACCACAAATCAGTGATCTGATTGCTTTCCCTGTCTACCAATATAAGTGAGCAAAAGCCTCAGCTTCAATAGTTCCCACATCTTGGGGTATGAACAACAGGGTCTCTGTAGCAGGGGAGCCACCTTACAAATCCAGAAGCTACAAAACTCGACAGAGAAAACAGTGACTGACTGGATTCCAAGACTTTCAGATACTAGAAAGAAATCACAGGGCGAGGGAGATGGCTCAGTAGAATAAACGCTTCCCTGGCAAGGGCCTGAGTTCAATCCCCAGTTCTGCCAAAAAGAAAGAAAGAAAAAAAAAAAAAAGAAAGAAGGAAGGAAGGAAGGAAAGAAGGAAGGAAGGAAGGAAGGAAGATAGAGAAAGAAAGAAAGAGAAAGGAAAAGAAAAGAAATCACTCTCATAGTCTGGGGTTTGATCCCTGGGCCTGCTGTGCCAGCCCTGCCCCCAGGGCACACTGAAACAGCATTGAGACTGGGCGCGGTGGTGCGTACCTACAATCCCAGCACTTTGGAGGCTGTAAACAGGAAAATCACTATGAGTCCCATCTAGTAATGAGACCCTGTACACCCTGTAGACCCTTCCCTAAAATACAGAAAAATGAAAAATAAAAGCAAAAAGGAAGAAATCACTCATTCAAAAAATTTTTATAAAAACAATTATTTTTACTCATGTGTTTTTTTCATTAATTTTATTTTATTTATTTATTTATTTATTTATTTATTTATTTTTGGTGGAACCATGGATTGAACTCAAGCCCTTGAGCTTGCCAGGGAAGCACTAATTTCACTGAGCCATCTCCCCAGCATCATTAATTTAATTTTAGAATTTATGTTTTTCTCCCATTTTCTTTCAATTTTCATTTTTTCTTCTTCTGTTTTTCTTTTTTTCAATTCTTCTTGTTCCTTTCTGTTCCCTTTTGAGCTTTAATATAACTTTTGTCTCATTTTTCTCTCATTATCATTTTTCACTGCTTAATTTTTCCTACTTGTGTATTTTCATTATCTTATTCTTCACCTTCTCTATCTTTACTAGTTAAAATCAGCAAACTTTATTAATAGTTCGGTGCTTAACTCTATATGCTATTACTTTTGAATTATTTTCCATCATCAGCAAATGTACAATTATTTTTTTGACAAATATGGGTATCACTTTATTCAAGCACAGCTTTTCACTTCCAGAGAGCTAATAAATTGGATTCGAACAGTCTGCAGAGTATGTACAGTAAGTTAAAAACTTCTTCCAAAAATTTAAAATATATTTTATGATTGTGGGGTTTTTTTGGCACAACTGGGGATTGACCTCAGGCCCTTGTACTTGCCAGGGAAGCACTTATTCCACTGAGCCATCTCCCCAGCACTTAAAGTATATTTTATGATGAGTTGAAACATATCAGCAACTATTGAAGATGCATTTCCAGGATTTTTAAAGCATCACTTTTCATTATAAATAACTCTGTGATTCAATATGTGCAATTATTAAAGTTATATCAATGTTTCTTTAGCCTTAGTGTTTATACTATAATTATAAATTTCTTTTCTGTAGTTAAGGGTGGTGCATTATTAGTCCTTATGGTATGTGAATATCCAGTTTATATTTGATGCTGTTTTTGAAGATTTAGTTGCTATTCCTGGAGTGACATAGTTGTTGCTATGTAATAGTTTTCCCTGTATATCAATATTTGGATTGCCATTGTTTCGTTAACAATACTTCACACTATTACCCAGAGAACTGAAGCTAACCTAATTGCGCTGCATTATCCCTGTGTTCATATCTTGGGACAGAGGCAAAAGCCTAGAGTTAGCTATTCCCAGAATACATCACTGAAAAACAGAAACTGACTGAAGAGATCTCCATCCTGGCAAGGAGGCAATTGCACTGTAGGTGCCCACAAAACTCAGTGCATGCCTACACCAAAGAAAGGAAACTAGAAACATCAACAGGCAAGACAACAAAATGCCTTCAAATAATACCAACTTCCCAAAAGCTGATGCTTGGGCCATTAAGAAAGAGGAAATCCAAAGCTACATAGTTGAATTATTTGGTGAGATTAAACATAAAATGTGTTAAGTGAGTTCAAAGCAGATTTGGTAAAGATGGATCTAATAAAATCATTAGCAAGTTCATAGAAAATACTAATAAAATGCCTGAGCTAAACAAAAGGATACAAAACATGAGTGACTCATTCAACAAAAAATTGTAGTTTGTTGCAAAGGTACCAAATAAAAATCCAGGAAATTAAAAGCTCTACTGTAAGCATGAGAAGCAGATGTAGCCAACATGAAGGCAAAATGTGAGAAATTGAATAAATGGCAGAAGTTGACTGACTAAGTGCTCAAGGTTTCTTGAAAACAATAAGAGAAGTTGAAAACTGGGTTCTACTACTGAAGACAGCAAACACTTATGAGAATCACAATGAGTATTTGGTTTATGACTCTCCAGAATCATGGTTTCCTAAAACAATGTCAATAAACATAAAAGTTCTGTACAGAAAGAAATAAGAGCAGAAAATGTATTAAAATATGTGGTAAAAGTTTATCATTAAGGTAAGAGACATAAAATCCCAGATAGACATTTGAGAAAGAATTTGTCCACAAAACATTACAGTCAAATTCCAGAGTTAAAAAAATGCAATCTTAAAAGCTGTTACAGAAAAACAAGTAATCACTCATGAAGGTAAACCCATTATAATTACAGCAGACTTCACAATGCTAAACATAAAGAACAGAAAATCTTGGAGGATGTATTTTAAGTCATAAAGGAAAACAACGTCCATTCCAGATCAACATATCCTGCAATGGGGCCGGGGAGATGGATCAGTAGAATAAATGCTTCCTTCACAAAGACAAAGGCCTGAGTTCAATCCTCGGTTCCACAAAAAATAAAAATTATGTGGAGGTCAGTATGGAGACTCCTCAAAAGAATAGGACTAGAAATCCCATTCAAGCCAGCTATCCCCCTACTGGGAATTTTCGCAAAGGATCTCGATACATTATATCATAGAGATATATGTGTACCTATGTTTATAGCAGCACAATGTGTGATAGCAAAATCTTGGAAACAACCAAGATGTCCATCACATGAGGAATGGTTGAAAAAGATGTGGTATTTCTATATAATGGAGTATTACTCAGCTATTAAGAATGATAAGTTTGAAGCATTTATACTGAAGTGGATGCCACTTG
>PVKA01024202.1:0-34567 GCA_004027165.1 Ctenomys sociabilis | reverse complement strand
ATAGTAGTTATTGAGAAGACAGGAGGCAGACATGTTATCTTGTCTAAACGCTATTAGTACAAACCTTCTTCTCATTAAACTAAGAGAAAGTAGCCATATATCTGTCCTATTTTGGATATACATATATATTTTTTCACTACAAAATGGTCTTTTGTTTATATCCCCCTTTTTGTTTGTTAGAGATGGGTGTTCACTGCTGTTAAAGAAGCTGCATTAGGAGAAGTCTTTAAAAGACCTTTTCATACTTGATACCAGTTCAAATATTGTAGGTACTTGAATTGAGCAAAATAACCCAATATAGTCCAATAGTCTAAAATAGTTGCAGGTTATCAGCAGAACTGGCAATTGTCAGAAGTTGTTGACTTGAGCCTCTTACAGCTTAGCATATTAATATGGCTTTACATTTTATACCTTGTGGTTATAGTTTTTGCTAGATGGTTGACACCAAGTTAAATCAAGACATATATAACTCAAAATGTAACTTTTGTATTTGACAACATGAGTCAAACCCCCTCAGGATTTACTCTGAAACCATGTACAAAAGACCTTGTAGATCTTTTGTCAGTGTCAGTCATGTGGACAAATCACAGCCTTGGTTGACCAATTTGCTCTCTGTGACAGTCTGAGAGAATTTTTTCTCATTTGTATTATGCACACTATACATTGTCCATCACTTTCCTCTGTGGCCCCATTACCTCCTTGATCAGAAAATTTGTGGATTCTTATTAATTTTATTGAGAAACAAATAGCAATGAGACAGTTTCAAAATAGGCCAGTATTTACAATAATTAATACACTGCATATTGGTTTTTTTGTAGTGGTTATTCATAGTACAAGATATAGATATGATATCCTATCCAAACACTGTTAGTACAAATCTTTTTTCTCATTGAATTAAGAGAAAGTAGCTGTATTTTATTCTGTATTTACAGATACAAAACGGTCCTTCATTTTTATCCCTTTTTTTTGTTTAGTTTTTTCAGAGATGGGTATTCCATTGTCATTTAAATATTGTAGGTGTGTGAATTCAGCAAAATAATCCAATATAGTCCAGTAGTCCATAATAGTAGTAGGTTATCCATAGGATTGGCAATGTCATAAGTTGTTGACTTGAGCATTTTACAGCTCAACGTATTAATATGGCTTTACTTTTCATACCTTATTTTTATAGTTTTCTGCTGGATGGTTAAGACCAAGATAAGCAAGACCTATGTAACAAGAAATATAGCTTTGGTATCTTCCAAGTTCAGTCAAATCCGTTTAGGATTTACCCTTAAACCTTGTACAGCACTTTGTATATCCTTTGTCAGTGTCAGCCATGTGGATGAGTCCTGGCCATTGCTTGTTCTCTGCAAAAGCCTGAGAGAATGTTTTCTCTCCATGTGACTTTCCTTAGGCTCACTTCTGCATCACTGATCATGATATTCTGTGGCCCCATAATCTCCTTGATCAGAAGGACATTAAATTTGGGACACAACTGAGTTACAGCATGTTACAGTACAGGTTCTCCTATGTCCTGAGTCCTCACTGACCTTGAAAGGCTGGGGCCAAAATGTTGAATGCCCTTGTAGCTCTTCTTTTTCTCTAATATTGGTCTGCAAACTTAAGTTGATAACCCTCCAAAAGAGAAGCTTAATGATATTATTGCCCTATAACATAAGCAGTTGAGCTTAACCCCACCGTCTGAATTTGATCAGAAAATTTCAAACACCACTGAGTTACAGGATGTCACAGGACAGCTTCTCTTATGTCCTGAGTTGCCACTGATGTTGAAGTGCTAGGGCCAAAATATTGGCTATCTTGTAGCCCCTCTATTTCTCTAATTTTTGGTCTGAAGTCTTTATGAACCATTGTTTTTCTATTGCACTTTTCTGAGTTTGAAGTAGTTGCTCATATTATAGATAATAGCATATAGGGTGAGTCAATGTGAGAATTTTAAGCAATAACCTCTGCTTTCAAAAAAATAATGGGAATGAGTGCAATAGTCATCCCTGCTATCCTGAATATATATTTGCATGATTTTCCCCTTTACATTTTTCCTATCTTTTTTCCCTTTCCCTCATCTTTGCTATCTATTCCTTATGTTCAGTTTTTTTCAATTTTGCGATATTTGTTATTACTTTTAGAACTTATTTATTCTTTCATGTTCTTATACTAGGGAGACAATATGATATTTAGATATGTGAGTCTAATTGATTTCACTTATGAGTATAGCCTTTAGTTGCAACCATTTACCTATAAAGGCCTCAAGTTTGTCTTTCTTTTTAGCTGAGTAATACTCTATCATATAAAAATACCACATCTTTTTTATTTTTCCTTGGGTGATGGACATTTTGGTTGTTCTCAAGATTTGACTATGACCAAATTGTGCTGCTATAAACATGGTTACCCATATATCAATGTGGTGTGAGGTTTTCAGTTAATTGGAAAAATAGCAGGTGAGAAATAGATGGGTTGAATGGGATTTCCAGTCCTAGTTTTCAGAGGAATCACCACACTGATTTGTGATAATTTTTGAAAAATAAATAATAAGCAATTAACATAAACTCTAAGTGAAAATAAATGAGCATTGTAGGTATTGGGTGGGCTAGCTAAATTATTTTCATGGAACAGAATACAAAATTTAGCAATAGATTCAACTACATATAAGTTTAATGATATAAAAATGCACCATCTAAAATTAGTAGTAGTATGACTAGATAGCCATTTATCAGAAAAGTTAGATTAGTTACAAGATAAATTTTAAGTGCAGAAAAGATTTATATGTAAAAATGAAACTCTTCAGGTATGAAAAGGAATCATTGGTGAATTTTTCAATGTTCATTGATGGATAAAACTTACTAAATATACCTCAATATTCTACAAAGAATAGAGCTAATAAATTTTATTAAATAAAAATTTAAGATGTTTATATGTAAGATACAATGAGCCTGCTTTCACCAAAATTATATAACAAGGTAAAAGTTGTTCACGTTGTTAGTTTTGGTTTTTTTTTTAACTTTTTCAGTTCTTGGTGATTTGCTTTTCCTCAGATGTCAAAACTTTGAATATCCTTTTATGATTTTGTTTGTATTGCAGTGTTATTTATTTTTTAGAGATGAAGAAGTATGGGTCATGTTAGCAAATCCAGCTTCAACTTGCATGAAATAGGCTTACTGCAACTTCTTTTAACTCATGAGGCAGGAATGTACATGCTGATGAAAATCATGCAAATGAAAATCATGTAAAAAAAGAAACACTGACCAGTTTCTGAAATTGCACCAATTGGTTAGAATTTCCCTTTGGGAGAAGAAATGCCTTCATTTAACCCCTTAAGAGTGAAAATGAGAAAATCAATTATTCTGACCAAGAAGTTCATGAAGCACTTGAGAACTAAAATACAGGATGACCTGACAACATAACATAATGAAGAAAATTGAGGCCTGAATAATACTGAGAGTTTACTTAGCAAAATGAACACATTGCAGGTGCTCACAAAGTAGTCTGTAAAAGAGTAAAACCCAATATGTTTATTCTGATCAACATACATTTATCACTAACCTAAGCCATCAGAGAAAACAAAACAGAAAAAACACCTCTGGCTTTTCTTTTTCTCTACATACTCGTATCCCCAAATCTCAACAATTTGAGAGGAGATGTGTATGCAGACTTCATCTTTCTCCTTTATAATGATGATCTTCAGATTAAACCCTTTGGTGCAAGGAGCTGACATTTTCCAAAGCAGCCTATGAGGTACAAGGGGTGGGAGCCCCGCCTGTGATGAGCTGGAGGCACAGTCTCCCAGAATCAATATTCTAGTTAAACTGACAGCTCCTAAGTAGAAGACTACATAGCAATGTAATGTTATGATTGCTTCATAGGAGAGAGCAAGTGACTATCCAGTAGGAGAATCATACCCATCTGAAGTGTCTTAGCCTAGTGACGCCAAAACCATGAATTTAGATGCTGGCCATGCGTAGGCCACTGGAGCTGGGGGAGGGGGATAAGGGCATTTTATTAAAGCAGCTGAGACATATTCAGATGTAGATTTTGTCCTAATTTTTCATATTTCTACCTGAGTCTACTTTCAACCTTAGTATTAAGTAGGAAGTTATGCTGAGCGGTAGTTCATTCTTACATCTATAGATTAACATTTTTTCACTTGAGATTAATGTTGAATGTTTCATGGTGACAAGAAAGTAGGCTAGCAGGAGTGTCCTCCAAGTTGTCTTGCATCCTTTGGCAAGAAAGAAACAGATGAGAGGAAGAGAAGAAAGCTGAGATGGGCCGATGCTCAGAGCATTTGCTCCTTTACCAAGAAGCACAGAGCTGTTGCTTTGGTTCTCCCACTCCTCTCCACCCTCACCAAAACCTCCAGGTAATTTCCATGACCTTGGCTAAGAATACTTTGGAAAGATTAATGACGGGCACCGGGAGTGCTGGAGCTGGCCCCTCCTCACAGCCAACCACAGAGCTCAGTTGCCCTCTCCTAGGCTATCTGTGTCACAGAAAGTGTGTTCTTGGTTTTGATTTTGAGACTCCCTTCCTGTCACCCCCAGATGCTAGTCATGTAGCATGAAGGCAACTGTTTCTTTCCTTAGGTGGATGACCTACAAGGATGAGAAGTAACTGCAAGACACTGTTTTTGTACACTGTATATCCTTAGTATTTTTACACATGTAGGATAGGGATGTACATTATTTTCCTTCATACAGATAGCTTCAATAAAGCACTATGCCAATCTGATACTTCTCTGTTCTTGGATGTGATTCTGTCATCTCAGGAAATTAAATATTGTTTTGGAAAAAAGTTCATTACATGTCAGAACACAATAAACTAAGTGGGAAGCTTGAGACCATTCACAATGTGTATCACAAACAAATTGTAATTTATTACACAAAAAATGTCTACAATAGAGAAGTAAAAGTCAAAAACATTATAAGGGTGAATTTAGAAAAATAAAAAAGCATTCGTAGAAAACACAAACGGTTTTTAAATATATGATTATTCTTCACTTTCACTATCATAAAATAAATAAAATTAAAACTACACCAATTGAGGAAATAAGCTGTAAGACACCAATCCCAAATGTCACTTGTAAAAAATTTTTTTAAAAATCAGCTACTGTGAAGATACTTGATGATATATAAGAAGGTATCACTTCAAAACCTGGATTTTAATACTTTTCAGCTTTTGTATTCAAGTGTGGTATGAATTTGTCTTCTGACATTGAATTTTGTACCAAAAGTTGTACAAATAAAGCATTATTTGTAACAACAAGTAATTGGAAACAACCTAAACATGTTCCAAAAGGTGTATTATGGGATAAATTAGAAAAATCACATAAGGGATAATTAAACTTTATACTGAAATTTTTTTTTTGACAAGAACATTTGCCATTGAACTAGATTAATTTAAAATGACTTTGATCAGTTATTCCTTTGAGAATCTTTACATTTTGAAGTGCATGATCACTCAGTTTTTATCATATCTTTGGCACCAGTTCAGTGAAAGCCCTCCAAGTGCTTCTTGGACCAGCCCTCTGCTTCCAGGCCCAATATATCAGAAACAGTGGATTCAAATCTGGATTCTTCTTCCATAGCGAATTGTGAATTACGTGGTCTCAGAGCTCCAGTATTTTTCCTCCTAGCTTGGGTCTTTCTGTCTATAGGGAGTGGGGAGGAGCTGGAGCCAGGTCTGGGGCTGCTAGCACAGAAGTGCGGGTATCCTTCTGTCATCGACAGCCGTCTGTTGTGGCAAAACAGATCAAGGCTTCGGTTCAGTATCAGGCACACCTGAGTCCTGACACTTGCATCATCGTTCCTAACAGTTTAAACCAGGCTAATGTAGACTTGGGAAAACTCATTTCTCGTCCTGTCAAATACAGTTAATAACACATACAACAAACAGCTGCCATGGAGATGAAAGGAAAGAACAAATTTAGAAATCCTACACAGTGCTTGCAAGACCAGAGATATCCAAATATGCTTGCTCCATTGTCTTCTGTCACCACTATTTGCATTGAGTTTATGAAAACATGACTATAAATGTAGACTCTTAAATCTCCTATAGTTATAGCTATAGCTATATTAATTTTTTTTTTTTTTTTTTTTTTTTTTTTGCTGGGATCAAACTCAAGAGCTTGCACTTACCAGGCAGGTGCTTATTCTGCTGAACTATCTGTCCAGCCCAATTAAAGATTTTTGTCAAGATTTTCAAATAAGCTTAAGTTGAAGTGATCATTATTTATCATTTCTATTTTAATTATTTATTACTGCATTGTGTAGTGCATGACAATTGCATTCCTTGCAGGAGTTCGTGCATATGCACAGCACTTCTTAATCCTCTTTTATCCCTTTCCCTCCTCTCCTTCCCCACTCCCTTCATCTTGTTGGCCCTTCCCTTTTGCAAAAGTTCTAGTTCCCTATTTCCTATTATTTATCATTTATTATGCTGTTATTTATAACTTGAGCATGTCATATAAGAAAAATGATTTGATATTTAAGTTTATGTGTCTGATCTATTTCACTTAACATTATGGCCTCAAAGGGGATCAAATTTCCTAGCAATGAATCAACTTTACCCTTATTTATGGGACAGCAGTATTTCTCTGTGCATTAATGCCACACTTGCCCATGTACCTTCAGATGGGCAAATAGATCACTTCCGAGACTGAGCTATTATGCGTTGTATTGCTATAAACGTGGGTGTGCATGGACTGCGGTAAGATTTTTTAATTGTTTAAGGAAGATGCCTAGAAGAAAAATATCTTGGTTGAATACAGTTCATATGTTTAGTTTTCTGAAGAATCTCCAAACCAGTTTCATAGTGACTATACTACTTAATGTTCTCACCAATGATGTAGAAGGGTTCCCGTTTCCTGGCAGCCTTACAGAATTTATTATTTGGCTCCTTGATACCTATTCTTTCTTGAGTAAGATGGAATCCTACTGTGGTTTTAATTTGGAGTTCTCTAACACCCACACTTCCAAAAATGGAAATATTGTCCATTTTTCGTGCATTCATTGTCTATTTAAACTTCTTCTGAGAAATGTCTATTTATTTCAGTTTCCCATTGTTTAAATGGGTTTTATAATTACGAGTATCTAGTTTTGAGTTTTTAATATAGTATCTGAGGAATAACTCACAAAAATATTACTCCCATATTCAACTAATTTTTGAGAAAGAGGCCAAAAGATGCACTGAAGAAAAGATAGCCCTTTTAATAAATGGAGTTATCCACATTCCTAAAATAG
Organism: Ctenomys sociabilis; assembly: GCA_004027165.1. Lineage (NCBI taxonomy): Eukaryota > Metazoa > Chordata > Mammalia > Rodentia > Ctenomyidae > Ctenomys > Ctenomys sociabilis. Next base: position 27,332 of record PVKA01024202.1, on the reverse strand, counting down.
AATTTAAGGATGTATTCACCTCGTACTAAACTATAATGAAAATGGATCAAAGATCTAACCGTTAACACAGAAATAATCTGCTGAAAAACAAAATAAGTTAGACTCATTTAGTGTCACTTATTATCTCACTAATCCTGTTTATGAAGGGCTACCACCCTTGACCTAGTTGCCTTGTAAATGCCCCACCCCTTCATGTCATCCCCTTGGAATATTTCAACATACGGCCTATGAACCTCAAAGCGCTACGAAAACATGGGTGGAGGCAAAGGCTTTCCCCTCAGTTAGACAGGTGATAATGTTCAGACTCAAAAAATGGTAGTATAGCAAATTAAAAAGCTTCTGTGTAACAAAGGAAGCAATAGATAGAAAAAAAAAGGATAAAAGTACTTGAGAACTGATTGACTTTATTACAAGAAATTTTGCAATAAAGGACTTAGGAGTGATTTACTCTGTACTTCAGGTATGTATTTTGGATTTGGTTAGCACTTATGCAAACTTCCTTACTATACAATGATCGCAAGTCAGTGCCCAGAGCCATGGGGCTCGACACGCTTCCCTGAAGAAGCATTTTCTCTTTCATTCATGTGCCTCTCCGCCATGTGAGGTACTTTGGCCAAAGGCAGCCAGGAGCTGTGATATGAAAATATCCAAGCAAAAGCTCAAAGAGCCACCACAGGAAAGTTGGAAAAGCATCCCAGGAGTAAACTCTCTTTGTAGTAGGACAAGCAGTAAATATTTTAGGCTTTTGCAGGACATATTAAATCTGTGTCACTTATTCTTTTTGTTTTCTTCTGGGATACTTTAAAAGTCAAAAAGCTTTCTTTTTCATTTATGTATTTGTTATAGGGTCTCATTATGCAGCTTGTAGTGATGCTCCTGTTTCCAACCTCCCCTGAGCCAGGATTATAGGCATGTACCATCACCAGGGACTGGGGATCGAACCCTGGTCCCTGAGTTTACCAAAGCAGGCACGTAGTCTGCTGAGCTATCTCACCAGGCTGAAAAATTCAGGTTTAATTTGCAAAGTGAGCTGCAAAAATAATCTTCTGCTTTTAATTTAAATTCTTACTTCATACCACCTAAGTTTAAAAGCAAGTCCTCGAGGCAAAGTATTCCTACAATGAAATTTAACAATATTTATAGAAATGTGTTTTAAAAACTGAGTACAGATCTCAGTGTGTTTGGGTAACTACAGCAAAGTGGTGTAAGCTATCAGTGGTGGTGAGCCTCTGGGACATGATCCAGAGCTGGATATTCATCATCACTGAAAGCTCTAAAAAGTTCACTGTTACTGAACTAGGGGTTTACAGATAGCAGAATGTTTTCTCAGGACTTTAGAAATTGCAAAATCCAAGATCAAGAGGTCATTACGTTCAGTTGCTGGTGAGGGCCAGTACATCTAAATAGCTTCTCGTTATGTGTTCCCCTAGCAGAAGGAGCAAAGCATCTCTCTGGGGCTCTTGCAAAAGGGAACTAATCCTATTTATGAGGGAGCCACCCTCCTGACCTAGGTAGGTGCCTTCAAACACTCCTCCACTTCACATCATCACCTGGGAGATTATGTTTTAACATATTGCTTCTAGGAGGAAATTCATTTTAGACTCAAACAGTAACCTATAAGGTACAAAGTAAATTGCTTGATACTAATGAAAAATTACAGGGCTTTCAAAAAAGTAAAATACAACAACAAAATGAGAGTAAGAGTGAATTAATCAAAATAAACCCTGAAATGGCAGCTATGATAGCATGCGTTTGCATAGCTAAGTTCTGGCTTGAACCCAACATTAGAATCTATTTCTATTTTCAACTATTGTAAATGTGTCTGCTCCTGAGTTTATGGTCAGCATTGTTTCCAAAAGTCTATGGCAAACTGTACCTAAGATTTTCCATCCATCTGAAAAAGTAGAGGTGATATTTCAAGATATCTCCATCCACCATCCTGCCTGAAAGTGATGATTTATTTCTACATTTTATCAATGCCCTTCAGCCCTTCAAAGCTTAGAAGACAAATAGTTATTTTGATTCTTCAGCAAACTAGTATCTCTGTTATGCCTGGTAATATCAATTGTAAATAAAGGGAGCTACAGGGTAGAGATATATGTCTTATGAAACCACTAGATGGTGCAATGCCTTCAGATTTTATTAAGATTCAAACCCAAATGGAAGGACAGCCCTTTGCAAGGGACACTTCCAGGTAGCTCATTTAATCTGTCATTCCAGTCACCTTCTCCATTTTCCCATGATCCAGTAAAAAAGAATCCTATTTAATACAATTTTACATTGCATAACTTGAAGGAAATATTTTAATTTTGTTTGTTTATTTTTATGTTTATGCTATATGTAGAATACATAAGACAGATTGTGATTTCTGTTTTCATGAACTACTCTTATTCCTCATTTGCATTGACCCTGATTCCAACGTTCTTCAGACTGCAGTGTACTCTCTATTACGTAGTAAACCCTTTATGCTTTCCCTTCTCTGTTAACCAAACCCATTCCCAAAATATTTCTGCTCTGTTCCCTACGATAGAGTGTAACTTAGGGAAAGAGATCTCATCCATTTGAGATTTAGTTTTCTTTTCTGTATGATACAAATGACCACAAGCCACCCTTGATGAGTTATGATGTGTTAGTGGAATGATTTATCCCAACCTATTAACACCTAAATTATGCAAAGCACATTCTCCTAAAGAAACTTATTTATCAGACTTTGATATGAGAGTAGCTATCATTTCTCTCTGTCTTATGCTTCAATCATACATCTTGTAAATGTTCCTTAAAAAAAGACAACTTTCCCACCATTTTTTGCTGCTACAGATGTAGCAGTGAATAGGATTTACCTGATCCAATCTCACAAACTTTACAGTAGAGGAACAAGAGAGGAGAGAAATTGCTGTAGTAAGCCTACAACATAGGACATGCAGGGTTCTGCAGGAATGAGTGCCACGACACACATTATATATCTATTGTGTGCAATTAAGAAGAGTGTCGTGTGCCTTAGGAATGTATATTACCTGAATACAAGCTGTGAAATTGGGTGCAGTTGACAAGTGAAGGGAGAGTGGGCACTGAATTTTTAAATTTTTATTTTTCATTTTATATTTTTATTAGCACGTGTTTGCAATGCATATTGACCGTATTCCTTCTGGGAGGCAGTCCTTATACAGGACACATCCAAATTCTGATTTCAGGCGCTTCCCCTGCTCTCTCTCCTATCTCCTTCTGCAATCCAGGCTGTGACATCCCAGGGACAGTGGAACTGGGATGAATCCTTGCCATGACTTTCCAAAGCTTTTAACCACAAGTCACAACAAAAAGACATATTTTAGGGCTGGGAGATGGCTCAGTAGAATAAGCACTTCCCAGGCAAGCACAAGAGCCTGAGTTCAATCCCTGGTTCCATGAAAAAAGAAAAAGACATATTTTGTCAGATGTACATAACCATCCATTTCCTAAGTGAAACAAGACTTACTCAAATACTACTAAACCTTGTCACAAACATATTTTGAAGATCTCTATTCTGTTCATTTATTTAAAAAATGTTGGCCACAAATGCTTTGAAAAGAATAAAAGGAGACCAGGTACATTCCCGAACTCTTTCTTTGAAGCTATTATTTCCCTAAAATCAAAAACAGATGAAAACATTAGAAGAAATTTTTAAAAAACACACGGCAATACACCTTATAAACATATGCACCTGAGACACTGAGAACTTTCCCACTGAGCCCTGGAGCTCAGTGTGGTGTTCCTCACCTGTTGGAACCGGTAGATTGAAGCTTCTGTGCTGGAAGCCAGAAGACAGCATTCAAGGTAAAGGTGAAGACTGGAGCTCCTCTGAAGAAACAGAAGCGAGCCTTCCTTCGTCAGTTCCCTTTATACCATCCAGCCAACAAGACTCCCCAGAGTAGCTAACTTGCCCAGAGTGGAGCTTCCTATGCAGAACTATTCTGAGTCAGTCTACTTGGGGGTTATTTACTCCAAATGACACATTCAATTAGCTATCACAGACCCTTTCTCCATTTTCTGGGAATTGGGCTTGGAAAGTACACAGTGTATTTGTGTGAATTTGGAAGTTGGTATTTGCCAACACGTGTTTGTCTACTTTCTCTTGTTTTCAAAAAGAAAGAATTAGCTTTAAAAAAAAAAAAAAAAAAAAAGGCTACCAAAGGTCTTCAAAGAGTCGGTTTCAGACTTTAGGTTCAGTCCAACATGGCTTCCTTAACATGTTTAAGACGCTCAGAGAACAGCTTGCAGCTTAAGTGAACTTTTAAATTCTCTCCTAACGGTGACTTGAACCCTCTCTCTCAATAGCAGAATCTGAAGAAGCTACAGGATCTTGCCTGGAATTGACATTCTTTATTGTAATTTTAAAAACTTACATTTAAATTTCTTTTTTTATTTCAAAAACAATATAAAAATAACAGATAAGACATTGGGAATGATTCACAATTTCAAAACAAATTTAAAAAAACAAGATGTCAAAATAGCTAAGCAGACAAAGTGCCAATTTTGACAAATGCAGGGACCAGTTTGATCCCCAGTTCTAATGCTGTGCCAGGCCCACCCCCAGGGTGAGCTGAGCCAGTAGTAGAGTCTGGGCATCATGACACATGCCTATAATCCCGGCACTGGGGAGGCTGAAAACAGGAGGATCAGACCACAAGTCTGATCTGCGTAGTGATACTCTATACCAAATACACAAATGAAAATTCATTAATTAATAATAAATAAGAAATCAGGATGATAGATATTCAACAGTGTTGGTTACATCACACATTTCTGTCATCAGCTCAGTTGCTCAGATTACCAGATATCGACATGAAAAGCTGGTCAAAGTAATAATTCTAAGCATTAAGTTCAAACTTCTAAAAAGACTTTGTAGAACAATAATCTTATCTATCCTGTGTATATACATACATGATTTTTTTCCTTTTCTTCATTTTTTTCCTCATTTTCCTCATCCAAATTGTGTATTCCTTTTGCTCAGTTTCTTTCCTTTCTACTACATGTACTATACCTATCAGATTTTGTAAACTCTTTCACAGTCTTGCACTAGGGAGATAATATGATGCTACACATGTAGGTCTGATTTATTTCACTTATGACTATAGCCTCTAGTTGGAGCCATTTCCTCATAAAAGCCTCAAGTTGATCATTCTTCATAGCTGAGTAATACTCCATTGTGTTAAAAATACCACAACATTTTTTACCCATTCCTGAGTTGGTGAGGACTTAGGATGCTTCCAAGATTTAACTATGACAAATTGTGCTACTATATATCCTGGGTACTATATTCCTGGGTGCACCATTGTTCTATGATGTCTTCAGTTCTTCTCAGAAAATACCCAGAAGGGGAATAATTGGTTTGAATGGGATCTCTAATCCTAGGTTTTTTGAGGAATCTCCACACTTATTTCCATAGAGATCATACCAGTCTACATTCCCACCAACAGTGCATATGGGTCCCTTTTTCCCCATAGCCTCTCTGGCATTTGTTATTAGTTAATTTTTTTTTTATCATGATTTTCTTCATTTCTTTTATCAATTAGCACTAGGGTAAAATAAGCTAATGATGAAAATTGCCACTTCATTACAAAATAAAATGTTCTCCTTTATTTACACATGTCTGAATGTGAACCATGATCATCTGTCGAGACAGCTTCATTCTTCAACAATTTCAGAAAAGGAAACTTTGTCTTTAAATTTCTTTTAACAGTTTCTGTGATTGGCCTCTTTTCCTTGTGTATACCAATCACTATGGATCTGTATTTCCTCAACTCCTCAGAGGTACAGTAAGGACAGAGTCTTCATTTATGAAAATTTCTTACTCTTGCATTTTCAAAATTAACACTTAAAAAGCAGAAACCTTTTCAATCCCCAGCCCCTATTCCTACTGTTGAATACAAGTTATGTCTATAAATAAATTTATCTTTTGTTCTCAAAAGACACATAAGATACTTTATAGAATTTTAGGTCAAAAAATTTTTAGAGGCTAGGTGTTGTGGCGCATGCCTGTTATCCCAACATTTGGGAGACTGAGGCAGGAGGATTGCTGTGAGTTGAAGGCCAGCCTGGGCTAGTGAGTCAAGAGTAGCCTGAACTGCAGTGAGACTCTGCCTCCAAATTTTCATTTTTAAACTATGAAAAATTGAAGTCTCAGTCACTTTGCTCCTATTAACATAGACAGTCAACCATCTGGTATGAATGCTGCTTGTGCAATTGCCTGTGAGCTGTTCCATTTGCATGTAGCTAAAGACCCTCCTAATCATTCTTTTCTTCTCCTTGATAATGCCTATATTCTGGTTTCAGCTCCCATGTATTTTTGTGGATGTCTTTTACATTCTGAATACCAATTTCTTTCAATATTTCCTTCAGGTGTCCCTCGGGCTGTTTTGTGATGTCCCCCAAGTCTCTAAGGTTATAATATTGGTGTTTTTTAAAGGCTGAAAAGACCATATTTAGAGTGTGTTGTTGAACTGCATGAGCTCTCTTTCCATTTTCTTTCTTCTTCCTTTCGTATTCAATATTATATTGATTATTAGTACCGGGTTTGTAATTGGTTGTTACAACCTTGTCCAGTTGTTGTGACAGTCTTACAGGTTTGGAAGATTCTTCTATTTTCAATCTCTTTTATCTCATGTAGGTCTCATTGGAAGCAGGATGGCATTCAGCTCTCTGAACTTCTGTTCCTTCCAATGATAGTTTATCTGATGAGCTCTCAGTAAATACTGTTAAGGTCTGTCCTCCAACGCTTTGCAAAACAAATGGATGTTCTCTAGGAGTGCTGACTGAAGCTGGCTTTCCATCAGTATCATGAATATTTGCAAGACCTTCATTCAAAGTAAATGACACCTCAGTCCTTCCTTGATTCTTGTCAATCCACATTTTCCCAACCTCACATCTTCCAGGGGCTTTAGCCTATTGCTGTGGCAAATACTTAGGAAACTTGACCAGCCACACACCCGTGTTCTGTTTGGCGCCAGTCAGGTCGAGCTCCCCACATTCAGCCATAGGTCTTGAGAGACTTGAGGGCCAGAGCAGTGTCCCCAGATCAGGAGGGCTGTGAGGCAAGCTCCTAGAACAAAGTGCGAGTCTTGGGGAAAGGCGGACTTTAAGAAGTCAAGCATATCTCGCCACCTAGAGGAACACACCGCTGGGAGTATTAGCTGATTGTTTGATGACAGCCATTTTTTCTGGGATGAGATGCGATTGCATTGTTTTAATTTACATTTCTCAAATAACCAGCACTGGGGAACAGTTTTTTCATATGTTTATTTGCTATTTTTAATTTTTTCCTGGGAGAAGTGTTTATTCATCTCATTAGCCCATGTTTGGATTGGGTCTTTGAATTTTGGGGGCCTGATATTTTGTCTGAGTGACTTTTGGTTAAGGTATTTCTTCCCAATTTTTTTTCTCCCTGTTGCTGATTTCTTTTGATATTTAAAATTTTTTCAGTAAGATAAGATTCCAGTTGTTGTTTCTTTGAAGTAGTTTCCATGCATTTTGGTTTGTGTTCATGAACTCTCTCCCTACTCTTGTCTTCAAGTAATCTATTTACTTTCCCTTCCAGTACATTTTATGTTTCTGTTTTAATGTTTAAATCTTTAATGAATTTTTACTTTAGTTTAGTGCACGGTGATAGACCTTAATCTAGTTTTAGTTTTTGGCATGTGGAAAGTCAATTTTTTCCACCAACATTTGTTAAAGAGGCTATCTTTCCTCCAATAATTGTGTTTCGCTCCTTTGTCAAAGATAAGATTATTGATGTGTTTGGAGTTATGTCTGCATCTTCTAACCTGTTCCAATGATCCTCAGCTCATTTTTTTTTCTCAGCCTACTATGTTGATTTTTGTCACAATAGCTTTGTAGTATAATTTCAAATCAGGGATTGTGAATGCCTGCTAACTTGTCTTTGTTGGCAGGATTGACTTTGCTATTATAGGTTTTTTGTTGTTACAAATGAATTTTCATAATGTTTTCTCTAGGTTTGTGAAGTATATTAATCGTATTGATTGTGATTACAATAAATCTATATAACAGTTTTGGGAATGAACTATTTTTAAAATGTTGGATCTTCCTATCCATGAGCAAAGAATATCTTTCCATATTCTTAAATCCTCTTCAATCTCTTTAGTCAGAGTATTGCAGTTTTCACTGCATATGTCTTCTACTTCCTTTGTTAGATTAATTCATAAGATTTCATTTTTGGGGTTGGATGCTATTGTGAAAGATGTTTCTCAAATTTCTGTCTCAGTGAGTTTGTCATTTGTGTAGAGGAATGCTATTGATTTGTGTATGTTAATTTTATATCCTGATATGCTAGTTAATTTAATTCTATAAGGTTCTTTCTGAAATTATTTGAGTCTTCCATGTAGAGTATCATGTCATCTGTTAATAATGACAATTTAGATACTTTCAAATTTTTATTCTCTCTCTCTATCTCTCTCCTAATGACTCTGGATGATGTCTCCAAAACTATATGTAATGGGAATGGTGATGGTGGACACCCTTTTATTGTACCTGATTTTACAGTAAAGGCTTTCAGGTTGTTTTGTTCTCTCTTGCTCTCTCTCGCTCTCTCTCTTAAAATGCTGTTGCATGTTGGTTTTTCACAGATCATTTTTATCAGATTGAGGTAAAGGCCATCTATTCCAATTTTCTGTGGGATTTTTATCATGAATGAGTGTTAGTCTTTCATTAAAAGCTTTTTCTGCATCTATTGAGATAAACACATAGTTTTTCTTTTCACCCAATTGATATAATGTATTACATTTGTAGATTTTTTGTGTGTGGAACTGGCCCTGCATCCCTGGAATGAATCCCACCTGACTCGGGTGTATAATCCTATTGATGATTTGGTCCATTCCATTTGCTAATATTTTGTTGAAGAGTTTTGCACAGATGTTCATGAAGAAGATTGGCCTATAGTTGTCATTTCTGATTGAGTCTTTCTCAGGTTGCGAGTATCATTATAATACCTCATGAATGAATTTTCCTTGGATTATAGGTATTGTTTCATTTCTTGTTTAATTTCATCTATGAACCATTAGTTGCTGAGAAGAGAATTATTTAATTTCTGTATATTATTGGGGTTTTTAGTTTCTTGTCATTAAATTCCAGTTCCATTGCACTATGGTCAGATAATATGCATGGGATATTCTCACTTCTCTTGCAATTACTTAAGCATGTTCTATGGACTAGCATTTGACCTATCCTAAAGAACATTACATTTGTATTTGAAAAGAATGAGTATTCAGATGTTGTTGGGTGGAATGGAACACTAAATGTCTAAGTTTGTTTGTTCAAAGATTTGTTCAGTTTGTGTCTGTCTCAAGATTTGGCCTTCCCAGTTCATTGAGAGTGAGTTACTGTTTTCCATTTGACACTGTCCTCCTTCTTCTGGTATAGGGCTTTGATGAGCCTATTACCCCAGAATTTCACAACATTGTTACCCAAGGGAGAACAAATGGTTAAAACAGATATGATATCCTCATTACAGAAGTATAATTAGCAATTGTAATAACACTAAGCAAAATTTAGAAATTGGAAAACTTTGATAACTATTAGTTTTGTTCTACAGACCACGTGAGCAAAGTGTAGTTATATAACAGAACAAATCACAAATTGGGAGTTTGTGTGCAAGGTGTTTCCCCTTCTTACAGTGGATTTACCCTCCGGACGGGGCAATTGCAGGTTCCAGGTGCTCCACTTGATGTAGGATGATGGGCCAGGTGTGTGGGTTCCTCTCACTGAGCTAGTTACCCAGAGTTCTGAACACCTCCATGCCACTCTCCATGGTTCCACACAATGTGCTGCGCTCCTGGACTTCTCTAAATTTTCTCCTTTATTTTCACTGGAAATTAAAACTGATACTGTTTGAAGAGTGTACAAGTTGTTTTATTACAATAAAACTAAATGTATCCAAAAAACAGACACTCTTATTAGAAAGGAAAAAGTAAAATTATTTCTAATTGCCGTAATCTTATTTACAAAATTCTAAAGATCCATAAAAGCTATTAGATAACTAACAAATGGGGTTAGAAAAGTTATACAAGACTATGTATAAAACTCCAAAAGTAAAATTAAGAGAGTAATCAACTTCCTATCTGTTAGCTTTCGATCTAACCTGTCACCCCACAGTATCATGTGTTCAGAAAGTGATTGGGTCCCGGGGGCTGACCTGATCAGGTCACTGGGAGGCTGAATTCTTTTCCCCAGCTCCTACCTTCTCTCTGCTTTCTGACCCCAGTCATCCACCCAGGCACCTCTGCCAGGCAACCAAGGAGTGAACCATGACAAAAATAAATCTCTCTTAATTGGACGACCAGAGTTATGCACATTGTTCCAGTAAAAGGAAATTACTAAGATAGTATAAAACCAAAGCTAATAAAATAATTTAAAATACATTTAATGAAACATATTTTGAAAATCTCTTTTTAAGAAATGAAAGAAAATCTAAAGAAATGGAAAATTATTTATGATTAAATGATTATAAAATTTGAACAACTTTAAAGCCCTAGTACTTCCTCACTGATAGATTCAACATAATATCTCTCTGGTCTTTTAATTGGTTTATTTGTAGAAATTAAGAATTTTGATTTTAAAATTCATACATAAATTAAAGAAATCCAGAATGACTCAATCTTGAAAGTAATAATCATTATTGGAGGACTGACAATTTTTCTGTTTAAAACCTAATAATTATAACTTTTGGTGCTGACATAAGATAGAAAATAGATAAGTGAAATGAATTTGAGAATCCAAAAGTAAAACTCATACATTTATGTTCAACTGAGTATCAAGAAGAATATCAAAACCATTTAATAAAGTATTTTTTTAAAAATTATGAAATATTTTAAAAATTAGAAATGATACAGAATTTCACTCAACAAAATAATAGGAATTTGAGGTGCTGGGGATATTGCTCAGCTGTCTAAATCCCCTGTCTGGCAAGGGCAAAGACCCGAGTTTAATCCACACTACCATATACCGTGCAAGCTGGGAGTACCCTACTACCTCAAAACTGACTGTGGTGGTACATTCCCATAGTTTCAGCACTGAGTAGGCTGAGACAGGATGATCATTAAAAGTCTGAACTGCAGTGACACTTGTTATGGCTTGTGTCTTATCCCCCCAAAGTTTCATGCAGTCATAGGGCGGCTGCTAGAGTTTATGATTAATTTATGCTCTAATACTGGCATTATAGATAGGACAGCTACTTTGGCTCTGGGGCAGACAATCTGCACACAAGTACAGGGAGGAGAGAGAGGCTTGCCAGTTGCTGCTGCAGCACTGCCCCTCCCTTTGCTCTTTGACGTTTTCTATCTTCATGAGCTTTTACACTCTGCCACATGATGCTCTGCCTTGGAACCAATCCAGTACAGACTGAACCTCCACTAACTGTGACTAAATAATGCTTTCCTTCATTAATTTTGGATGTTGGGTACTTTGTTCCAGCAATGAGAAAAAAGTAACTGAGACTGACCATGTATCCAATAAATAAATAAATAGAAATATAATATAGAAAGTAGAAAATGGTTGTTGTGTTGCATAATGTTATTTTCAAATTAGTTGTTTAGATTACCAGATATCAATGTGCAAAATGAGTTTTAAAAGGTACAAAAAATTTAAAAAGAGAAGAAAAATAATTTACGCATTGGCTTCTTCTTTCAGTTGACCAACAGGAGAAAAGGACAAAGGAAAGAAGGGGAAAAGATGTATCTATGTATATACAAAGAATATTTTGGATAATTGTATTGCTGATATCTGATGGTATATTGAAAGACTACATTTTTCAATAAAAAGTTCTGGGAAACACAATATATGAACAAGATTGAAGCTCGACCTCTACCATTTAAAAAAAGCAGCTAAAAATACATTATAAATATAAATAGAGGATCTAAAACTACAGTACTCTGGAAGGAAACACAATTCCTGCTGACCCTAGATTAGATTATAATTGATTACAAATTACAATGGAAGTGTTTTTATCATTCAATTACAGAAAGACAGCTCAGCAAAAATAGATAAAAGATCCTAAAATAATGCTCAAAATCATTAGCTATCAGTAATATAATATAAGTCAAACTTCAATAAGATGCCTCTTCACAAATAGCAGGAAAAGAAGAGATAATGAATAACAAGTGTTGGTAAGGATGTGCTGAAGTTAGAACTTTCATACTTTCTTGGTAGGGTTCAGAATGGTCAACTACTTCTAAAAGAATCTGGAAATTCTTCTATGACACATGGGATTGTCATTTGATCCAGTGATTCCACCCTTAGATATGTATCAAAAAATACAATATATGCTCACACAAAATTTGTACACACAAAGAGTCTTAACAGCATCCTTATAACAAACAGTAAGAACAAGTCAATAAACACATACAATTGAATATGGAAATAAAATATGTATCTTTACCATGGTACATTATTTAACCATATAAAGGAAGGAAATTCTGATATGAATAAACCTTGAAAACACTATGGTGAGTAAGAGAAGCCAGTACCAAAAAGTCATTAATTATATGATTTCTTCTATATGAATTTTTTAAAAAAGTTTGTAAATTAAAAAAATTAGAGAGAATAAAAAGGTATTTTAAGAAAGCATTAGAAACAATGCAGAATTTCACTAAACAATGTAATGGGAATTCAACAATGGTTGCGTTCAAATCACCATATACAAGCATGCAAAAATTAATCAAAAAGTTATCAAAAAATGAAGAGAAAAAAAGCATTAATTTCTTTCAATAGATGAGCACAAAACTGCAGTACAATTATCCAAGCTAACCCATGCATATCCTCATATCTTCTTTCCTTTGTTTCCTTCCTTCCTTCTTTCTTTTCTCCTTCCCTCATCCCAGTTGTTCCTTCCCCTGAACCGTTTCTTCCTCTTTCAGTGTCCATTCTACCTTCCAGATTCTTACACTAACAAGGCACATGACATTTACACATGTAGGTCTCATTTATTTCAATTGCAAATGTGGTCTCCAGTTGCATCCATTTACCTATAAAACACTTGAGTTTATCTTTTTCTGTGTCACATTTCTAAGGTAGCAAAATGTGCAGAGAGAAATGCATTTATGACTGTCTATGGCTCTGAGATTGAAGGGACAGGAATTGGCTAAAGAGTATGGACATGCATTGTAGGATGAGGTATGGTTCTATGTTTGCTCTGACTGGGACAGTAGCCTCTAATTACCTCTAACATAGTAAAAACTGAAGAGCAACCCACGCTAGATAGTGATGTATGAATGACCTTACTATGTGAATTGTCTTAATCATGCTGATAATCTCAGTGATGCTGATTGGACATGAGGGATTAATGGGGTATGACTTGATATTGTCAAAAGTACTGTGCCATAGATTAAAAGAATTCCAGTTTCACGAGGGCTCAGAGAGCCTCAAGTTGTTGATATAAGGTGAAGTTCAGGGACTTCAAGCCAAGTACATGGGGAATGTGGAGTCTAGAAACTAAACCTGTGAACATTGGATGCTCATGCACGGCAGTAAACGGCTTCAGTCTGCAAATCAAACCTCAGGTGCAAGTCCAGAGAAACACTTGAATCTCAGACAAAAGTCTAAATTTATTTCTTAGAAGGGCGAGAGGAGATCATTATATTCACTTCCTGTGTTCTTTGATCAGAATAAATAATAGTGTATGAAACCCTTGTGTGTGCATATGTTTCTTTTTTAAAAGAGTGCAAAACGGTAAAAAAAAAAATTAGAACCGATACAAAATTTATTTAAATTAATAGGAACTTGTATTGTACATGTATCTTCAAATTACTTCTTTAGGTTACCCAATATAAACCTGCAATATTAGTTTTTAAAAAGTTATAAGAAATTAAAAAGAGGAAAAAGTTGATTAAGCATTAACTGCTTCTTTCAATAGACCAGCAGAACTCATCACTACAATTATCCAAACTTTCCTTTCCTATGTACATGAATATATCTTTTTCCCTTCTTTTTTTTTCCTTTTCCCAATCAAAGATTTTAGTCCCATTAAACAGATTATTTCCCTTTCACAGTGTCTATTGTACCTTTATGATTTTATTTACTCTTTCAGGTACCCACACTTGTGAGACAGTACAGTGTTTGGACATGTGAGTCTGACTTATTGCACTTACCAATAAAGTCTCTAGTTGCAGCCTTTTCCCTATAAAAGCCTTGAATTTCTCTTTTTAATAACTGAGTAATGCTCCATTGAGTAAAAATATCTGATCTTTTTCATCCACTTCTCAATTTATCGACTTTTGAGTTTTTTTTCAAAATTTAACTGAGAAATTGTGCTGTTATAAACATGGATGTACATATATCACTCTGGTATGTTTTCAGTATGTTTTTTGGTTTGTTTGTTTGTTTTTCTTGGAAAAATACTTAGGGTGGGGTACAGCTGACTTGAATGGGAGCTCCAATCTTGGTTTTGTGAGGAATTGCCACACTGATTTCCACAGTGGCTGTACTGGTCTGAATTCCCACCAACAGTGGAGAAGGGCTTTTTTTTTCCTCACAGCCCCTCACATTTATTATTGGTCGAACTCTTGATGATATCCATTTTTTTTCTGGCATTGAAATCTCAGCATTATTTTTACTTAATGATGCAGCAAATAAAGATCATTACTGGTAGGTAACTGGCTGAGTGTTGCATGCCAGGTGCCATATTTACTCTGCAGATCCATTCTTGTTTTAGCAAGTAGATCTGTCATGAAGCTGAAGGTCAAGGCGAAGGAAAAGGATAAACAAAAGCTGGAGTCAGGAAAACATAAAGTATTTTGAAAAAACACCAAGTATACGTTAGTTGAGTATATTTTGAATCAAGTAAAACAACTTAAGATTAGGACCATGAATGGCACAGTTACAAAAGGATTTTAATTAGGTCGGCTGGGAAGCTATTGTAACTCTCACACTGAAATAAAATTTTCAAATTTGTTTTAGCAAGATTTCTCCATTGTTTCTGGCATATAATACTCAAAAAATGTTCCAAGTACAGCAACAAAATTAAATATGCTTTCAAATCCAGAAACATTAAGTAGAGGATCCAGTTAGAGATCTGCAATGTGCCGTTGGATACACACTGAGACCCTGTTGCCCCACAAGAGTCCTCTTACAATGAATCCCAGGTTTAAGCTTCCTCACTAATTCATGTTGCCTTGGATAGAAGGACATTGGCATCACAACTGGGCTCTGCTTTGCCAAAATGATTCTGGATGTCCTTTTAGCAGTTGGTGCAAACCTGGATATGTGCTGGAATTTTGGGCTGTGAGGATACCTGAGAATACTGCTAGAGAATAAATAAAGAGGGGGACTAGTTCATAGACAAGACTAATGCCAGAAACAAAAGAAGGGCTTAGATCATGCCAGAGGCTGAGTTATATTACTTCTTCCCTGTGCCTGAGACTACTCCAGACCTCTGTTGGAAGAGAAAGCACACACCTTGTCACCTGAGCTACTGCGGTATTAAGATTTTGCAGTCCTTTCCTTTTCAGGCTTTTTCTCTCCCATTTTTTCCCCCTCATTTTAGCTGAGCTGGTGTTGCAAAGTTCAAAGATATTTGTTGGAGGGTGCCAATGTACCCAGATGGTGGAACATTGTTCAGCATTGAAAAGAAAGTCACCATCGAGCCACAAAATGATGTGGAGAAAATGCACAAGCATACACGTAAGTGAAAGGGACCCACCCATCTGAACATTATGTATATTATATGTTTCCAGTGATGGGATATTCTAGAGAAAGGCAAAAATACTGTGATGGTAAAACTTTTCCTATTTACCAAGGGTTAGGGGGAGGTAGAAATGAGTTGGAGAACTACACGGAATTTGTAAGGCAGTGAAAATACTCTGTATGATCCTACAGTGGTAGGTACTTGTCCTCATACACTGGCACAAAACCCAACATGCGCAACCCAAATAGTGAATGCCAACATGAAATCTAGGCCTGGGTGATAGTGGTGTAACAGTGCAGGGTCATCAGTTGTAACAACAGAAGGTTGATACTAGGTAAGGTCGTACAGGTGGGGTGGAAAATTAAGTTTATGTGACAATCTTATGCACTTCCTGTTCAGTTTTGCACCAAACCTAAAATAGTTCTAAAAATATTATCTATTAAAAACCATAATAAAATAAAATAGAAGCTCCCTGGGACATTCTGATTTTGAAAAAACCATGCAACCATGGCATGGGGTTTAGGTGAGGCTGTTGATCCTCTGCATTTATGTACTTTGCAATGAAACCTCAGCCCTCCTTCGTGTTCTGAGGTGGTTTTCTCTGGAGGTCCTTGTCTGTGCCTGCTCTCTGAAAACATACTGCCAAGTGAGTCGCTCTGCCAGAAGCACCATATATTTGCCTTCTGAGTTGGTGGGTGGCTCATTGCCGATGCCTTTATCCACTAACCCTGAGGCTACTTATCTTTAAAATGAGGTTGACAAAAGTAATTGTAATTAATTATTCATTTACTGTCTGAATTTTCTGGAAAGCAAGGTCTACAATGACAGGCACAAAGACAGCACTCAGCATCACTACTTCTGCACATCTGGCAATTGGGTGGGCAGTGAACAATGATCTAGGAGATGAAACATAGATGAACACACAAAGGATGACCAATGTCTGGCAGGCAGGGCAGTTGTGAAGCCCAAAGGAACTAGTGCAACAGAAGTATGGGGGACATGCCTGGGGTTCCATTTTTGGTTCCTGTGAACTTGTCATTTCACCTAGATCCATCCTCAGCTCCATCAGGAGGATAGCTCTCATCAATTAAAAACAATAAACAGTGCAACAAAGAGACCTCAGAAATACCACTGACCCAGAGAAATGACAGAAGGAAGCACCTGCTCCATTTTGCTCTAACACCATTTACAGAGAAATAGGTCTTTGTCTTCCCTAATTGCACATTGGGGAAAAGCAGTATCAAATGTAACACGTCTCAACCCAGGAATAGGTTATTTCTATCCCAGGACTAACGTGATGTTTCCCATGATGCCTCAAACCTACTGATTCAATTATTCAAGGAAAATTTCTGAAGTTGAGACCGATGTTATTTTAGATCACATTATCATCTTTACAGATCCTCAAGAAGACAGAACAGGAGAGAAAATGAGTAGTATGTGGCTCTGAGAAGAGAAGAACGTCCTTGGCTCTGGCTTTGGCTCTGCAATCAGTGAGCTCCAAGTACTCAGGCAGGTGGGGAGTCTCAGGCAGGTCTTTAGACCTCAACGGAAAGATTTAGGAAATTTGAAAAGTAGCTGCACCAGGGATCCTCCAGAGTGCATGTTTATAGTAGATACTGGATTGACACTTAATTTTAGATTTAGAAAAATACAGCCACCATTTGAAAATCACAAACTATATATTGATTGCTGGAGGCACATTGGAAATAGTGTGGTTATAGATGGAGTTGATTCTTTGCCTCAACTGCTAGGAATATATATTAGAATTTTGACAGGGACATGTGTGGGTGGGTGGAAGGGTGGATGTGTGAGTGTGCATGTGTGTATTATGCATCTGATGGTGTGATTTTTATTTATTAGCACAGAAAGAGGGTTACTGTTGTAGAAATGCTGATTGTATAATTATTTTTATCATTTCCAGATTTCACTTTAAAAGACTCCATTAGTACTGAGGAAGATGATGATTACTCCAAATATTTTGTTCCTTGGCATGTGAAAGGCATTGTTCTACAAGCTGTATTATATGCTTATTCCTTAGTGACTACTAAATAAATTGCTGGATAATACTTCCATCACATTCTGCAACATTCTTCCCTTGGGACTTTCAGGACAGTGAATGTTATTACATACTAAATTTACAAGTCAATTCCCAAGTAATTAGATATAGCCTTTTGCCACAAATGTCCAAGCTAATGGACCAATAATGGAATAATTTTACTTCAGTAATTATTGGGTAGCTGGAACATCATAACTCAAGATTTGCTGTACCTACTTTCTTATATATGGGGGGAAATTGGTATTTATGGAACCCCTAAGTTGTGCCATCTTCATCTGATTTAATATTTTATGTAGCTCACATTAGTGACATAGCAGGTGCTCAATGAAGGTTTAGTGAAACATTAATGAATTAATTATTCATTTTTTTCCACACATTTACAAAGAAGGAAATAGTGGCTTTAAGATTAATCAACCTTCCTACAGTGGTAGAAGCCACATGTGATAAAGCTCAGATTCAGGAGTGTCTAGTATCAAATCTCAGTGTTTCCCTTCCACTTTCAGCCTCTTGATTTCCAGAACTTGTCTTTGGCTTTTCAACAGTATAGTGTATAGGATGTGAACTCCACATTCCTTAGCATCTCTTTTTGTAGCTGAAACTACCTTTCAAATCAGAGTGGTCTATAAGTCAAAAATATGTTATTATTTACAAAGAGACATACAGGGTTGACATGCAGGAATAATAGGAAAGATAAAAGCAGAAGTGAAAGAATATTTGGCTTTTGTCCACACCAAGGTCCAAGAATTAGTGGCAACCAACTTAATAGCAATAAGCACATGTAACCATAGGTCATAAATTCTAAACAACATGCTCTAGTCTCTACCATAATGCATGATGGTCTATTAAAGAATGGCTGATCCAGAGCAGGAACATAAAAATTCAAAACTGATGCTGAGATTTTTGTGCCAAAAAGTAAGAAAGTACTAAAAATACAAAGTAATGTACCAAAGAGACAATAAGGCCTATTAGAAGGGTCACATCTTGTCCAATTGAACACATGTATACTTTCAATGCCTCAAAATAAATGATAGTATCACATCATATACCCCACTGAATAAAATAGAAGACTAACAATGCATATAGATACTATTAATAAGCAAGTGAATACAATGGAAGTTTGATAAGGAATAAGGTATTCATGTAGCTAAGATCATTGCCCATAAAGCATATATTAATTATGAAGGAAAAAATAGTAATTATTCAATAGATATCACATTGATGAAATGATGAAAGTGAGTATCAAAAGTAAAGTGGCAAATACTAATTGTGCATCACTTGAGAGAAGTCAAAAAAAAAACAGAGCAACCATGGGTATTATAAACTTAAACCACTATAGAATGTGAAAACACAAACAATTACACATTTTTACACAAATTTATAAATTAAGCCATATATAACACTATTTTGCTGAATTCAAGTACCTACACTATTTGAACTGGAATCAAGTAGGAAAAGGTCCTTTAAAGACTTCTCCAAGTACAGCTTCTCTAACAGCAATGGAACACCTATCACAGAGACAGTTTCAAAACTGATTAGTAGGACAGTTTCAATTATTACTACATTGCATATTGTTGTCTTCATCATAGTTATTCATAGTACAAAATTCAGACATGATATCCTGTGCAAATACTACTGGTACCAATCTTTTCTCTCATTGAATTAAGAGAAAGTAGCTGTATATTTATCCAATTTTGTATATACATATATATTTTTTGCTCTTTTAGGAAATTTATTAATTATCCAGAATAAAAAAAATATGTAACTTCATGAAATAAAATTCATTTAAAGTGATTTCCTCAGAAAAACTATGAAGACCAATTAGCTGAGCAGGACCAAATGTCAACAGAATTGGAGTTCTGTGGAAACCAGCCAGATAAAAGACATGTGACCTTTTGAAACTGACCAGAGCTCCTGTCACTTCTTCCTCCTTTTCTGTCCTTCATGCCTCCTACCCACTGAATCACGACCTTCAGTTTCCATATGACTAAACTAATTTTTATCTAGGAAACCAATACATATAGTAGAAAAATATTCTAACAATTCAATAAAAATATTTTTATAAATGTATTCACAGTTTATCATCTGATTCTCAACAGAGCCTCCTCAGTTTGAAAATAGCAGTCAAGGTTCCATGCACCTTTTCTTTTTCCTCCTTTTCTTCATATACATTTTGTGATTTTTTTTCAGGATAAAATGGTGGGCAGATAGATGGATAGATAGATGGATAGATAGATAGATAGATAGATAGATAGATAGATAGATAGATAGATAGATAGATAGATAGATAGATATAGATATAGATATAGATATAGATATAGATATAGATATAACAGCAATTTTCAGAGTGAGGCACTGTAGATCCTGCACTAGATACTACAAAATTGTACTTCACTTATATCCCCCTTTTTTGTTTAGTCTTGTCAGAGATGAGTATTCCATTTCCATTTAAATATTGTAGGTGCATGAATTCAGCAAAATAACCCAATATAGTCCAGTAGTCCATGATAGTAGTGGGTTATTAGTAGGATCCTGACTTTTTAATGAAACTCTACACTGATTTCCATAGTGGTTGTACCAGTCTGCACTGCCACCAACAATGGAAAAGGGTTCCTTCTTCTCCACTGCCTCTCCAGCATTTGCTATTGACTGACTTCTTGATGTTAGCCTCAAAATAAATTACAGTATCATATCATATACCCCACTAAATAAAATAGAAGACTAACAATGCATATAGATACTATTAATAAGCAAGTGAATACATTGAAAGTTTGATAAGGAATAAGGTATTCATGTAGCTAAGATCATTGCCCATAAAGCATATATTAATTATGAAAGAAAAAATAGGGGATGAGATGGAATTCAGAGTTGTTATAATTTGCATCTCTTTTTTTTATTTTACTTTTGTTTTATTGAAGTACAAATATTAATGAGACAGTTTTAAGATACCTTGACAAGATGGATTTCATAAATTAATACATTGCAAAATGCTTTCATAATGTTTTCGTATCATAAAAGGTGTATACATGATATTATACTTACAGACATTATTATACCGTATGTCTCTTATCAGTAAATTAAGAGACTGTAGCTGTTTGCGCATTTTATTTTTTATACCTCAATTACATCAAAGACTCAATAATTAATACTTTCTACCTTGTTATTTTCCTAGCAGTTGACCATAGTACTAGAAGCCAACATAATATCCTGTCCAACCACCATTAGTGCAAATCTTGCCCCTCATAGAATTATGTAGAAGTACAGCGTTATCTATCCCAATTGTACTGTCCATATACACACATCATGATTCTTCCATTCTGTACCCCTTTCTTGCTCTACACCTGTCAGAGATGGGCACTCCATTATTATTCAACTAACTTAGGTGCTTGAAATCGACAACACAATCCAACACAGTCCAGCATTCCAGAACAACAGTAAGTTAGCCAAAGAAGTTGGACCATAGCCATTTACAGCTCAACTTAATATTATGGTCCCGTGATGTATACTTCATTTTTATACTTTTCTGCTGGATGGTTAAGACCTAGATAGAGCAAGACATATATACCAGCACATGTACTTTATATTTCTTATGAGGTCAGTGAAGTCCCTTCAGGGTTTTTTGTATCATAATGATATATGTGTACCTATGTTTATAGCAGCACAATGTGTGATAGCAAAATCTTGGAACAACCAAGATGTCCATCACATGAGGAATGGTTGAAAAAGATGTGGTATTTCTATATAATGGAGTATTACTCAGCTATTAAGAATGATAAGTTTGAAACATTTATACTGAAGTGGATGCCACTTGAACATATACTCATAAGTGAAATAAACCAGACACACATGTGTAAATATCATATAGTCTCCCTAGTATAAGAAGCGAAAAGCAGAAATACAAAAGGAAACATACAACAACTAAAATCAATTGAGTCAGATAAGGCAAAGTGAATGGCATATGCTGCAGGATACTAATCAGCTTTTCTTCTGGATGGTTAAAAACCTAAGTTCACAAATCAGAGTTGGAGAAATAGAAGAGCCACAAGGCCAGCCAACATTTTGGCTCTAGCCTTTCAAGGTCAGCAAAGACTCAGGACATAGGAGCACCTGTACTGCAACATCATGAAACTCAGTTGAGCTCCAAATTTTCTGAACAGTGAAGTTCTATAGTGTGCCTGGAGAGAGTCACATGGAAAGAAAACTTTCTCTCAGGCTCTCACGGAGAGCAAATTGGTCAAGCATTGGCTGTGACTCATCCACATGGATGACACAGACAAAGGATCTACAGCATAAGGTACAGGACTACAATTTGCATCTCTTGAGTGACTAATGATAGTGAACATTTTTTTTTCATATATTTGCTTGCCATTTGTATTTCTTCCTCTGAGAAGTGGATATTTATCTCAGATGCTCAGTTTTGGACTGGGTGGTTGAATGGGGGGGCCTGATTTGTTTGTTTTTTCACTCTTTGGATGTCATAGACAAAAGGCTATTGTTTCAAGGACAGTCAGCAAAATTTTTCAGTTTGTTGCTTTTGTTTTACTCTACCGAAGATTTGCTTTGAAGAAAAGCTTTTCCAAAAGATGAGATCCCAGTTGTTAAAAAATGTTCCGTGCAGTTTAGTTTTTTTCATGAATTCTTTACATACCCATGTCTTTAATGTTTTCCTCTAGAAGATTTAGTGCTTCTGTTTTAATATTTAAATCCTTGATCCAATTTGACCATTGCAGGGTCAGCCAGACAGCTCAGTGGACTAAAGTGCCTGCTTAGGCAGAGTGCAGGGGCCAGGGTTTGATCCCCACTGTTCCATGCAGCCTCATTGCAGGGGCACACTGAAATGGCAACTGAGATTGGGTGTGGTGGTGTATGAGTAAAATCCCAGCACTTGGGAGGCTGAAAACAGGAGAATCACTATGTGTCTCATCTGTGTAGACCATGTAGACTCTGCACTAAATACAAGAAAATAAAACAACTTGACTGTAGCTTTGAAATAGTTCTAGGCATGGGTTTAATTTTAACCTTCAGCATTTGGAAAGCCAGTTCTTCCAGCACCATTTATTATAGAAGTGAGCCTGTTTGGCCCCTTTGTCAAAGATGAGGTTGCTGAGTGTGCTTGCAGTTGTGTCTCAATCTTCTCATCTGCTCTCTTAACCCTTGCGCCTTCTCTATGACAGTTACATGTTTATTTTTATCACGTACTTTTATAGTATAATTTCAAGTCAGAGAATGTTATACCTCCTGCCTTTCCTTTGTTTCCCATGATTGCTTTTGACATTCTGGGTTTCTTCTGGTTCCAAATTAATTTGAGTAGCATTTTCTCTAGCTCTGTGAGGTATCCTAATGGTATTTCAATTATGATTCCATTGCATTTGTATAGCAATTTGGGGAGTGCTGATTCTTCATATCAAGGAACATGGAATATTTTTATGTTTTCTCAAATCCTCTTCAGTCTCTTTTCCCAGAGTACCATAATTTTCACTATGTAAATCTTTTACTCCCTTTGTGAAATTGATTCCTAAGTATTTCATTTATTTGGATATTATTGTGAAGGCATGGGTTTCCTAATGTCTCTCTCTGTGTCTTCAATTTCTCTCTCAGTGTGTACAAAAATGTTACTGATTTTTGAATGTTGAATTTGTACCCTGATATGTTTCTGAATTTAGTGATTAAATACAAGATTCTTGGTTGTATTTCTAGAGTCCTCTACGTAAAGTATCATGTCATCTGTAAATAATGATAATTTCACTTATTTTCCAATCTTTATTCCTTTCATTTCTCTCTCTAATTGCTTTAGCTAATATTTCTGAAACTATACTGAATTGGAGTGGAGGCAGTGAACATCCTTGTCTTGTTCCTGATTTCAAAATGAAGACCTCCAATTTTTGCCCAGTTAGTATGATGATGGCTGTTGTTATCTCATGGATGGCTTCTCTCAGGTTGAGATACAAACAATCTATTCCAATTCTCTGTACGGTTTTTGTCATGAATGAGCATAGAACCTTCTCAAAAGCGTTTTCTGCATCTATTGAGAAGATCATGTGAGTTTTTTTCTTAGTTCTATTGGTATGCATCTGTTGAACCATCCCTGCATTTCTGGAATGAATCCCACTTGGTCATGATGTGTAATCTTCTTGATGATTTGATGCATTCTCTCTGCTAGTATTTTATTGAGGATTTTTGCATCTATATTCTTCAGATCTCTTTTTTGTTGGATCTTTCTCTGGTTTTGGAATCAAAGTAATATTTGCCTCCAGGAATGAGTTGGGAGAAATGCTTCCTTTTTATTTTTGCTGAAGAGTTTGAGAAAAGTTAACATTAAATCTTTAAATTTCTTGTAGAATTCTGTGAATCCGTTGGGGCTTGGACTTTTCTTTGTTGGTATTTTTTTTATTACATTTTCAATTTCTTTTCTCATTATTGGGTCATTCAGAGTTTGTATATCTTTTTGGTTCAGTTTTAGCATTTCATATGTATCTAGAAAACTGTCCATTTCCTCTGTGTTTTCCATGCTGTCAGAGTAAAGTTTGTGGAAGTAGGCATGGATGAGCTTCTGCATCTCTAGGGTATATAGTGATTTCACCATTTGCATGTTTTTGTTGTGTGAAATAAAGGGATTTTTATTTTCTTTATTTGATTGGGCTTGTTAGAGTTTTGTCACTTTTATTTATATTTTTCAAAGAAGCAACTCTGATTCATTTATTCTTTGTATTGTTTACTTCATCTCCAATGCATTGAATTCTTCTCTAGTCTTTATAATTTCCTCGCTTCCTTGGGTATTCAGCTTGGCTTGCTCCTTTTTTTTTTCTTTTTGGAGATTGAGGTGCAGCACAAGATCATTTATTTGGGATTGTTGTTTTCCTAATGTGAAAATTTACTGGTATAAAATTTCACCTTAAGACATTTTTTATTGTAGCTTATATGTTTTGGTAAGTTGTATCTGCATTTTTGTTTGATTGCTTGTTAGGAGATTGTTATTTAGTTTTCATGTATTTATGGTGTTTTGTAGTTTTTTGTGAATAACTTCTACTTTTATTGCACTGTGATCAGGTAGTATGCATGGGATAATTTCAATTGGTTTGCATTTACTTAAGAGTGCTCTATTTGCTAGTATATTGTGTATTTTGGAGAATGTCCTGTGTGCAACTGAGAATAATGTGTGTTGTGTGGTTGTTGGTTGAAATGCTGTTAAAGGTCTACCAAATAAATTTCTGCACATGTCTACTTTGGTTATGTGATTTCTTTCCTGATTTCTTGTCTACTTGATCTATCTCTTTATGACATGGTGTGTTAAAGTCCCCTGTTGCTATTGTATTTATTATTGTCCATTTAATTTTTCATGTCTGTTAAAATATACCTTATAGGAGGGTGCTGCTACATTGGATGCATATATATATATATATATATATTTTTTTTATGTTTTCTTCTTGCAGTTCTCCCTTCACAATTATGTAGGGACTTTATCTTTATCTCTTTGGATAACTTTGGGTTGAATTTGATATTTTCAGCAACCAGAATAGCTAACAATTTTTTCTGACTTCCTGTGTCATGGAGGATTGTTTTCCATCCTTTGACTTTTAGTATGTGAATTTACTTTTGAGTTAAATGTTTTTCTTGTATGCAGCATGTTGTTGGATTTCATTTGTTAATCCACTCCACTAGTCTATTTCTTTTGATTGGTGAATTGAGGCTATTTACATTGATGGCTATAACTGATACATAATAGTTCAACTGTATCACGTTATTTTCCTGTTGTAGAGGCTATAATTTTTCCGTTTTTAATTACTTTCTCTGTTGGTGGTTCCTTTATGTTGATCTTGAAGCTGTGCTTACTTCTGTCTCTTTCTAGACTATGTCAGTACTCTATAGGGTTGATTTGGTAGTCATGAACTTTTCAATTGTTCTTTTCTATGGAAGGTTCTTATTTTACCATTTATAGATAGTTTTGCAGGATACATGAATCTGGGTACCCTTCATACTGGAAATATTGTTTGGTTTGATGGTTGTGTTGAGAAATCTGCCATGATTCCAATGAGATTTCCATTGTAGGGGGGTCTGTTTCTTCTCTCTAGCAGCTTTAAATATTATTCTCATTTGTTGAATTTCTGAGATCCTGATTAGTATGTGTCTCTGGGTACCTTGCAGACTGGAAATATTGCTTGATTTGATGGTTGTGTTGAGAAATATGCCATGATTCCAATGAGATTTCCACTGTAGGGGATCTCTTTCTTCTCTCTAGCAGCTTTAAATATTATTCTCATTTATTGAATTTCTGAGATCTTGATTATTATGTGTCTGGGTTTAATGTAATTATGGCTGTGTGGATTTCTATATTCCTTGCTTATTTGTATGTCAGGTTCTTTTCTCATGTTTGGAAAGTTTTCTGCTAGTACTTCTGCAAATAGTACTCTTATGTCATTTGTGCTGCCTCCCACTGCTTTATTGACACCTATTATTCTTATTTGATTTTTCTTTGCTTTGTCTTGTAGCTGATGAATTGTTATTTCCTGATTCATTTTTAATTTTAAGAGGTCTTTTACTTCACATTCTTTAGCAGCAACAATGTCTTTGAGTTCTGAAAATCTATCTTCAGTTTTATTCAAATGGTTTTTTCCACTGTCAATGGAGTTCTTAATATCCTGGCTATTTGTTTGAATCTATCTCATGAACTTTAATTCTTTCCTGTATTGTTCACTCAGTGCTTCCATCACTTTTCTATTCACATCTATTTTTCTGTCTTCTTTAACTGTGTTAAACAAGTCCCTTTCTTTTTTGACCTAAGAAATTTTTTCTTTTCTTATTTCTTCTATAGCCTGATGTACTTGTATCTCCATCACTTTAGGGATTTCAGGTGCATGATTTCCAAGTTATTTTATGTCTTTGCCTCCTGGATTTGTTCTCTGTTGTCCAGAGGATAGAGATTGCCTTTTGCTCTTGTGTTTTGACATTTCTGAAGCTCCCAATAATCACCCAGATAGAGTACCAGAAAATATCCAGAATCTGCCAAGTTCTTAAATTCCTTCAAGAAAGTTGTGCACTTGCTCAACATGGACCCACAGATCTCAGCCCTCCTGCATCCCACAGGCCACTCAGAGTTGAGAACTAGTTCCATGAGAGCAAGATATTTTCTCTATAAGGAAACTTTACTGGAGTAATTGGTAAATCCAGTGGAAATTTATCCTCTCATCTAATCTGATTGGATGCTCTAATGTGTTAGTGTTAATTTCCTTATTTCACTGTGTATATGCAGATTAGCTTTATAGAAAAATATTGAACTAATTTTGGAGTGTTATGTTATGCCAATTTAGAATTTTCATGTCATAAAATTATGGATAAAAACATCTTTACTTGCTGTGAACCTTTGCTATAAATGTTATTGCTTTAAAACATTTTTAAATATTAAATTTAAGAGATTAAAATCTTAAACAGAAAGGAAGTCAATAATATACTAATAAATATAATGCAATAAAATATAGCATAACCTATTATATACAATTAAAGGAAAAATGATGAGAAAATTTTATTATTTGATGAAAGTTATAACTTAGATCCTAATAATACAATAAAGATGAAAAATTTTACACATGCATATTTTAATAAAAATTATGAAGTTGGAAA
>PVKA01024201.1:0-34568 GCA_004027165.1 Ctenomys sociabilis | reverse complement strand
TCAAAGGACAGAAACCAATATTCCATGTGACAGGAATATGAAAAAAAGCAGATAGCTATTCTATTTGTGGATAAAATGGATTTCAAACCAAGACTAAAGAACACAAAGAGGGTAAATACATCCTTGTAAAGGGAACAATTGGAGAGAAGACGAAGCAATCATAAAGACCAGTATATCCAACTATATAAACATATCAACAGACATAAAAATCAAATAAGCACTAACACAATTGTATTGGGGATGTCAATATTCCAGTGTTAGAAACAGTTTAGTTAGAAACCAACTAGCCAAAAAAGTCAACAATCAAATATTAGAACTTAAAAAAAAAATGGACTTGGGAGACGTCTACAGTATTCTACCCCACATCTTAATACACATTTTTCTCAGCTGCACACAAGACACTCTCCAAAACAGACCACATACTAGCTCCTTAAATATGCTTAAGTAAATGCAAATAAACTGAAATAATCCCATGCATATTATCAGAACATAGTGCAATGAAATTGGAAATCAACAGCAAAAGATATAAGAACTTTATAAGTACATGGAAATTAAACAACACCCTCCTGAACAACCAACGTCTCACAGAAGAAATTAAGGCAGTTTCTACATTTAAATGATGCCAAAACAACATACCAGAAGTTATGGGACACAATGAAAGGACTCCTACAAAAGAAATTTATAGCAGTGAATCCACACCAGGAAACGAAAGTGAGTTCAAATGAACAACTTAATGATGATCCACAAGCTTCCAGAAAAAGAAGAGCAAGTCAAGCCCAAAGCTCATACAAGAGGAAATTATAAAGTTCAAAGCAGAAATTAATGCCATTAAGACTAAGAATATAAACAAAGAATGAAGAGTGCTTCTTTGTTTTTAAGAGTGCTTTGAAAAATTAAGTAAAACTAAAAAATCCTTAGCCAAACATATATATGACTCAAATCTACTCAATTAGGAATAAAAAGAATAAAATCATAATGGATCCTGCAGAAATCTAGAAGACTACATCTACTTCAAGAACTTGTATTCTAATAAGCTGGAAAATGCAGAAAAAATGTACAGAATTCCAGATACATATGAATTACCAAAGCTGAATCAAGAAGATATAAAAATCTTAAATAAACCAAACTCAATCAATGAAATTAAAGATATAATTAAAAACTTACCAATGAAGATAATCCCAGGCCCTGAAGGATTCACTGTTGAATTTTACGACATTTAAAGAAGAGTTAGTATGACTACTTCTCAAACACTTTCATGAAATTGAAAGGAAAACAATACCCCCAAATTCATTCCTAGAAGAAAGCATTATTTTGATACCAAAACCAGAGAAGGACCCAACTGACTAATATTCAGACCCTCTGAATTTAGAGACCCAATCTAAAATGGGCATCTGAGATGAACAGAGACTTCTCAGAAGAAGCATAAACAGCAAATAAATATATGAAAAAATGTCCAACATGACTGATCATTTGAGAGATACAAATTAAAACCATGCTGAAATTACCTCTTACTCCAAAAACAAAGGCCATGAATAATAAGTAGCCTTTTTCATCAAGAAAATGATTAGTAGCAAATGCTGGAGGGGCTGTGGGGAAAAAAGAAACACTTTTCTGCTATCAGTGGGAATGTATACTGGTGTAGCCACTGTACAAATCAGTAGCCACTATACAAATCAGTATGGAAATTCCTCAGAACACTAAGATTAGAGATTTCATTTGCCCAGCTATTCCCCTTCTGGGTATCTTCCAGGAAGAATTAAAAGCATCATACCACAGCAATATGCACATAAATGTTTATAGCAGCATTTTGTAATAGCTAAATCTTGGAAGCAATCCACATGCCCATCAACCAATGATAAAGTGATTTTTTTAATACAATGTAGCATTACTCATCCATAAAGATAAAACTAAGACATTTATAGACAAATAGATGAACCTTGAGACCATAAATACATAGGATATGTGCAAATATCTCATTTTATCTCTGGTAGGGAGAATATGAAAATGTAAATAGGTTTTGAGAAATAGGAAGACAAAAGGAAAAGACGATTAGGGAAGGGGTAGGGAGAAAGGAAGAGAAAGAAAACATGAAAAAAGGACAATTAAAATGAGGCTTTGTGAAGGGAGAGAAGGAGCTTGTAAGGAAGGAATAAGAATGGCAGAAAAAAATCAAGATACATCATGTTGAGATACAAATTAAGAATTTGGCCATTATATATGCCTAAATTGCACCAATAAACCTAACTAAAAAACCCCAACAGAACTAAAGGCCAACCTCTCTTTCTCATGAACAAAGATGCTACAAACAGAATGCAGCAAATCGGGAAGATAATATACCATAAAAAGTAAGATTCATTCCAGGAATGCAATGATGGTTCAACATATATAAATCAATCAACATAAAACATCATATTAATAGAGCTGAGACAAAAACCTTTATGATTGTCTCAATAGACACAAAAAAAAAATTGAGAAAGTACAACATCCACTCATGATAAAAACCCTAAAAAAATTGGAATAAGTGGTGTTTATCTCAATCTGATAAAAGCCATCTATGACAAACCAATAGCCAACATCACACTGAATAGACAAAAACTAAAAGCTTTTGCTCTAAATTAGGAATGAGACAAACATGTTCACTGTCATCACTTTTTTTTTTTTTTTTTGTGATATCAAGAATCCAACTCAGGACCTTGCACTGGCCAGGCAAGTGCTTTTTCATTTATTTTAGTGCAGGGTCTACAGGGTCTCACTATACAGACTGGACTCATAGTGATCCTCCTGTTTTTAGCCTCTCAAGCACTGGGGTTATAGATGTGCACCACCATCCCAGTCTCTGTCACCATCTCAGTGTGCCCTGGCGGCAGGCCTGATACAGCAGGCCTGGGATCTAACCCCAGTACCTGCGTTCTGCCTAAGCAGACAATTTAGTCCACTGACCTATCTGGCCAGTCCTTCATCACTATTATTCAATATAATTCTAGAAACTTTAGCCACAGCAATTAGATAAGTGAAAGAAATAAAAACAGTAATAGGCACAGGGGCTGGGGATTAAATCCCCAGCCCTACCATGCCAGTCCCATCCCAGGGGCGCCCTGCACAGGCAATTGAGACTAGGTGTGGTGATGCACACCTGTAATCCCAGCTCTTGGGGGGCTGTAAACAGGC
This sequence comes from Ctenomys sociabilis, assembly GCA_004027165.1. NCBI lineage: Eukaryota > Metazoa > Chordata > Mammalia > Rodentia > Ctenomyidae > Ctenomys > Ctenomys sociabilis. The sequence goes on along the minus strand of PVKA01024201.1, from coordinate 31,400 downwards.
AGATCACTATGAGTCTGATCTAGTAGTGAGACCCTGAACACCCTGTAGACCATCCCCCCCAAGAAAAAAAACAGGAAGGGAAGAAGTTCAATTATTATTATTCAAAGATGGCATGATATTACATAGAAGACCCCCCAAAACTCCACCAAAAGACTTCTAGATTTAATAATCAAAATTAGTGGTGTAGCTGGATGCAGTCAATACTCAACAGCTTTTCTGCATACAAATAAAAAGGGGAAAACCACACCTTTCACAATAGCATCCCTCCAAATGAAATACTTAGGAATCAATCTAATGATGAAATTGAGACATTTATGGCTAAATGGATGCACTCTGAGACTATATTCTTCATTGAAATAACTAGACACATCTAAATATTGCACTGTTTTTCTGGTGTGAGAAATCAAAAGTGTAAATGACCAAAATATATAGGGATATTATGAAACAGGAAAACAATGTTCCAATGGGGAGGGAAACAAAGTGGGAAAAGGGAAAAGGGAACTAATCAAAAGAAATGAGAAAGGAAGAATGGAAAAAAGTGTCTGTAAATGTGGAGGGTTGGTGGGGTTGAAAGACAGGGTAGGGGAATGGGAAAAAAATTATATCATCTATAGACACAAATTCTCTCAGTGCAATCACTATGTATACTTAAAATGTATCAATAAAATCTGATTGAAAAAATTAAAAAATAAAAAACAGAAACTTGGATTCTTCAAGAGAAAGGACAGAATTTCTATTATGATTTACACATCTTAGACACTAGCAGTGTTCATGACCAGTAAGTGAAATAGGTCAAAACTACCTACATGATAATACTATGGCATCACTTGCTTTTTTAGGGTGTTTCCATCTGTACAATGGTACAAAGATAATTCTGAGTAAGACTGCCAGTGCATTTGCATGATGTAAGCCAATTTGCACGAAACTGTACTTCAAACCAGCATTGCTTGTTACCAAAAGAAAAACTGTTTAAAAATGCTATTTTAAGATTGTCCTAATGAGGCAGTAAACTTGAATTTTATTAAAGTACAATACATTAGCATATCTTTTAAAATTTTTTTGAGACAAAATGTATATGGATAAAGAACTTTTATTTTGTTTTTTGTTTTTGTATCAAGAATCAAACTCAGGATCCTGCACTTGCCAGACAGATACTGTGCCACTAAGTCATATTCCCAGCCCAAGAATTTTTAAATACATAAGCAAAATTATTTAGAAAACCACTCATGATAGGTTGTAGGCTGAAGGAGAGGTTTTTTTTTCTTCCTGAAAAGCCTTTTTTAATTGAAAGAATGATGAAAAAGCAAAGTTATTCCAACTTGAATAGCTTGGTAGATATTTTCTCACAAAACAATGATGGAGGCTTTCCACTCCAAGGAAACCTACATGGGTATCTTGGCTCCTGAACTTTTCCACCATTCTGGTGGCAGACTGAGTTGGATGCAAAACAAATCAAATTCAATGTTTAAGTTTAGTATTGACCTCATGGGGAAATCTGATTGGGTTCTTGTCCACTTTAGTTTGTGACCAGAAACAAGGAAGGAATTGAGTGCCTGAACTGAGGTACCACTGTAAATGCAAAGAACTGAAATTATCTTTTGAATATTATCGATCATAGTGCAACAAAACTGGAAATAAATGGCAAAAGAAACAACAAAAAGTACATAAGCATATGGAAGTCAAATAAAACCCTCATCAACAACCAATGGGTCACAAATGAAATTAAAAAAGTAGGCAATTTCTATAACTGAATAATACCATATGACATACTAAAATTTATGTGAAAGGAGTCCTATGAGGGAAATTTATAGCAGTGAATTCACACACTGGAAAACAAAGAAAGCTCAAATAAATAACCTAAAGTTGAACCATAAGGTTCTAGAAAAAAGAAGAGCAAGTTAAACTCACAGTGCATGTGAGAAAGGAAATTATAAAGATTAGACTAGAAATTAATGCAAGTGAGAGTAAAAAAACTTCAAAAAAACTCTCAATGAATAAAATAATTGGTTGTTTAAAAGATCAAATAAAACAGACAAAACTTAGTCAATCTTATCATTACAAGGAAAGACAAGACACAAATCTGTACAATTAGGAACAAAAAGGGTAAAATCTCAACCTGACCCTGTAGAAATCTAAAAGATCTGTGCCTACTTTGACAACCATACTCTAATAATCTGAAAAATTTCAAAAGAAAGGAATAGATTCTTAGTTACATATAAATTACCAAAGATGAGTCAAAAATATATAAAACTTATGAACAACCCAATATCAGTCAATGACATTAAAAGTGATAAAAAGCCAATGTTTTTTGACATTTTCACAGGTGAATTTTACAAAAGCTTTACAGAAAATCTAATACCATAATTCTTTAAATATTTTGAGGAAATTGAAAGGGATGCTAAACTCTCAAATTTATTTCTGAATCAAGTATTACCTTGATACCAAAACCAGGGAAGGATCCACAAAAAAGAACAACTGGCCAATTTCCCTATTGAACATAGCTGCAAAAACCTCAATAAGGGGCTGGCAAGATAGCTCAGTGGACTAAGCGCCTGCTTAGGCAAGCGCAGGGACCGGGGTTCAATCCCCAGGACTGCATGCTTTGCTGACTCTGCCCCCAGGTGCACTGAGCAGGCCATTGAATTAGGGCGTGGTGGCACACGCCTATAATCAGAGAGCTGGCGAGGCTAAAAACAGGAGGATCAGTTTGAGTCTGAGCTGCATAGTGAAATCTAGTACCAAACACATCAAAAACAACACCAATAAGCTAATGATAAACAGAATTAAGCAAATCATCAAAACGTCATACACCATGTCCTGGGGTGCAGGGATGGTTCAACATATGCCATTCAACAGATACAACATTCTTCATTAACAAAACAAAGGACAAAACCCCACATAATCCTCTTGGTGCAGAAAAAGCATCTGACAAGGTCCAACACCCATGTGTGATAGAAGGAATAGAGGTCCTTATCTCAATCTGATAACAGCAATCTATAGTGTCTAATTAAATGGACAAAAACTGACTAAAAATACCCTAAAATCAGGACCAAGACATGGATGAACAATATCACACTCCTGTTCAATACAGTTCTAGAAACATTAGCCAGACCAATTAGACAAGAGAAAGAAATAAATGGACTATGGATAGGAAAGGAAAAAGCTAAATTACATTATTTGTTGATGACATCATATTCTCTACATAGGTTAAAAAAACCTCTAAGACTCCCTAGATTTAATAACCACATTCAGTAATATAATAAGACACAATACCCAAATATCAACAGTGTACCTGTTCATAAACAAACTCACAGAGAGAAATTGGAGAAACGATATCTTTCACAATAGCATCAAGAAAAATGAACTGCTTAGGAGTCAATTTATGAAAGAAGTGTTAAGACCTTTACACTGAAAACTATAGCAGTACTTTGAAAAAGGAAATCAAAGGGAATATTAAGAAAATGGAAAGATATTCCCTGTAGTTGAGCAGGTAGAACCTATACAGTAAAAAATGGCCATACTTTCTGCCTTAGTTACTTTTCCTCATTGCTGAGACAACATACCCAATACCCGGAGTTAAAGGAGGAAAGATTTATTTCAGTTCACAGTTTTTAGAGATTTCAGTCTAAAACTGGCTGGCTACAAAGCAGGGTGGGATGGCAAAGGGGCATTGCAGAACAGAAAGAGGGAAGACAGCAAAGTAGTGAAGCAGCAGCAAGTTACAACGATAGTCCTCTTCCTGTTTTGTTATGGTTTCTTTTTTTTTTTTTTTTTTTTTTTGAGATAGGGTCTTGCTACTATGTAGCACAGGCTGGCCTTGAATTTGCAGTGATCCTTCTGCCTCAGCCTCCTGAATGCTAAGATTACAGACATGTTCACTAAGCCTGTCTTGTTCCTTATATTTTTATATTTTATCTACACAGGTTGGGGTACCCTCAGTCCTATAGTACCATGAATCAATCCCAGCATCACATCCTTAATCCCAGCATTACATACTCTAGATCCAGCCACTTCTGCAAAGCCCCATCTATGGCCACAGGAAGGCATAGATTGATACAAGCCAAAACACTTCCAAAACTGTTTTATATAGATTTAGTACAATCAAAATACATCATACTTCACACAATTAGAAAAAAAAAATCCTTATATTTATAAGGAGCCAGAAAAGACCTAGAATAACAAAAGCAATTTGGGACAAGGACAAGACAGGGAACATCACAAAGCTATGTTAACAAAAACAGCATGGTTGTGGCAAAACAACAACAAAAAGGATCAATGGAAGACAGTAAAGATGCAAAAACAACTCTAAGCCTACTCAGCTACCTTATCTTTGACAAAGGGACCAAATACCTTTGCTGGAAGGAAATTAATTTTATTGAGAAACAGTAATGAGACAGTTTCAAAACCGATTAATAGGGCAGTTCCAATAATTAGTGTGCCGCATATTGTTTTCTTCGTAGTGGTTATTGCTAGTACAAGATGCAGACATGATATCCTGTTCAAATTTGTACTATTAGCACAAATGAAAGATAGCTTTTTATAGTTTTTTATTTTTATTTTTGGCCGAACCAGGGATTGAACTCAGGCCCTTGCACTTGCCAGGGAAGTGCTTATTCCACTAAGCCATCTCTCTAGCCCCAAAGATAGCTTTTTAAATAAATGGTGCTGAGAAAACTGGCTTTCTATAAGGCAAAACATTAAACCTAGACCCCTTTCTCTCACTATATACTAAACTAAAACTGAAACATATCAAAGTCCTAAACAGTGGGTTCCAGGAAGATGGCTGAGCAATAAGCAGCAAGAAATCAACCCCTCCAAGATTTGGAATCCCACAAAATAACAACTTGGGGAAGAAAAAAAGGAGGGCAGTGGTTCCCTGGGAGCCAGGAATGATATGAAGCAAAAACTGGGGAGCATATACAAAGAGAGAGAGGCAGACCTTAATGCAAAGGAGGGGGCAATCTGCACTACCCCCTGTTACGTGGCTTATACTGTGTGGAGAATGTTTCATAGTTTACCTCACAATGACATGACCTATATGGCACTCTGAACCTGATCAGGCCATATGATTGCTTTTTTTTCTGGAGGAAATCTAGCAAAAAAGTTTAAAGTGAAAGGAAATGAAAACAGGAGTTTAAAGATCCAATCCAAAATTACATCCCTAAATGAATTGACGCTTTTAGATGAAGAAGTAGAAACAGCAAATAAATACATAAAATACATTCAACATCACTGGTCATTTGAAAAATACAAATTAAAACAATATTGAAATTCCACCTCAGTGAAGGAAGAATGATTATCAAGAAATCATCTAATATGACTGCATACACCTACAATCCCAGTCCTCAAAAGGCAGGTCAGCCCGAGTTTCACAGTGAGTTTAAGGATAGGCTAAATTGCACAGTGAGACCTATCTCAAAAAGATAAAAAAGAGAAATCAGCCAACAACAAATGCTGGTAAGGCTGTGGGGAAAAAGGAACCTTTCTACATTGCTGGTGGGAGTGTAAACTGGCATAATCACTATGTAAATCAATATGGAAATTTCTAAAATATTAAAAGTTCCATTTGACCCAGCTTTTTCCTTCCAGGTATCTTCCCAAAACAGTTACAAGTACCATTCCACAGTGATATATGAAAACACTGGTATTTACAGCAGTGCAATTTATACAGTGGTATCTCAGTTCACAAATTTAATTCTTTCCACAATTCTGGTTGCAAACCAAATTCACAACCCAAATCAAATTTCCTCATAAAGACAACACTGATCCTAACCATTGAATCTTATTTGGCTCACAACTAATTTGGATTCTAACCAGAATCATGGGAAGAATTAGATTTGTCAACCAAGGTATCACTGCAAGAACTAAATTATGGAAATAGGCCATATGCCCACCAACAGGTGAAAGAACAAAGAAAATGTGGCTTTTATACACAATGGAGCCATAATACCACTCTACCATAAAGGATAAACTTGAGGCAATTTTAGGTAAGTGGATGCACCTGAAGACCATAATGTCAAGTGAAGTACAGCAGACACACAACTTCAATATCACGATTCTCTTGTGTGAGAAACCCAAAGGGTAAAGTAAGTAGCAAAATAGAGGCTAAATAATGGGAAGTAGGAAGAACATGTTCAATGGAAAGAGAAGAGAGAGGGGATGAAAAGAATGGAAAAGGAATTTTTTTAAAAAAGAAAATGTAGTATTTACTCTGTCATAATGAAGGATAAATCTGAATAATCTGTCAGAAATGGGGTGCATCTTAAGACAACAATGTGAAGTGAAATAAATCAGACACACACGCTTAAGTATCATATATTTTCCCTTACATGAGAAACCTGAAGTATAAATAAAAGAACAATAAAAGATAATAGAAAACAGGGAGATCTTTTAGAAATGGTAAAGTATAAAGAATTAAAATGTGTTATGTATATGTACCAGTTTAATCATGTAGTACAAACATGTACTGATAAAAATAAATGTAAAGATTCAATAATCCAGCTATCTTCTATTAAGGCAATATTAAAGTGAACTGTAAGATTACAAAACAATTCTATTTTAATTTTGTTCTGGAAAATGTTATTTTTCATAAAAGTACTACTTATGATAATATGCAATGGATTTATTTTTAGGTGAATTGAACCTTTGCCAAGGTCTTAGTTTTAATGTCTAACATAGTAAGCTCTTTGAGCAGTCACTGATCATTTGTACATATACAAGAAAAACTGAAACCACAGTCTGGCAATCCTACCCAAAGTGACATTATTAACGCTTCTGACTTGCTAGTAGTACTTCAAAAACAATTCTTCTTAGGGGACAGTCTCATTTTCCACAAAGGGTGCTATACTCAACTATGATTCCATTTGAACAATTATATTCTTACCTAGATTTATGACTATAGGAAACAGTTTTACAGTACTGGGTTCTTTTTAGAAAGTCTTCATCTCAAAACATTTTCTCAGTGTAATTTATCAAGTTTTATAAAACCCGTCAATACCTGCTTTCTTGCACTGCCTCTTAAAAATTTCAAAAAAAGTTGGTCTCTCTTTAGATCCAATAGGCATTTTTCTCTGTATTTTTCCACTGCTTGCTTTACTGTATCTCTGCAAAGGAGCAAAATGTAAGTCACAGGGATGTATTCTTTGTTAAGTGTGGTAAAATTAGAATCGCTGATAAGCTTTAAATATAATTAATTATTTAAAAATCTTAGTCCCAACTTTTGGGGCAATAACATAATTTACTGTGAGCATCAGAATATTCTAGAATTGCACAGTCCAATCCTGCAGCCAGTAGCCATTAATTTTAACTGTGTTAACTGAGCACGCGTTCCTAGCGGTTCAGTAGTTACAGTGTTCTTGTTGGGGGTAAACGTTTTCCAAATCTCGATGCGTAAATCTTCGGAATGTAGCAATTACTGGGAGTTAAGGAGGACCTACACAGCGTGCCAGGATGAAACTTCAGGTTGGGGCAGCTGCAGGGCAAACCCCCGAGGCTGGCGGGGCCCAAAGGTGCGCACCAGTCGGGGGTGAACTCCCAGGAAGGGGAATGGGTTTGAATGGACGCTACGGCAGAGGCCGGTGGCACGCAGCTTTCTCCTCAGAGAAGGCTGAGTGAACGCAACGGGGACAGCGACGATAGAGGTCGCGGCTCCCACCGCGTCGAGAGGCGCTACCCTGGCTCGCCAAAAATGGGACCGCGGAAGGCACGCCCCACCCCGGCACCACTAACCCACTCCAGGCGTGCGGCTCAATTTTGGCGAAAGAAGGCTGACAAACACTGCGTCGGTGGGCAGCAGGAACAGTCTGACTCCTCAGGTTGCTTCCCGCAAAATATAGCCCGCGGCACGACTCTGCGCAGGAGAGCAGGACCGCCTCTTGATTTAAGAAGCTCGCGCCAAAAAACTCGCTCTACGCACGTGACGCAATGACGCAATGACGTGTACGCCACGTACACGCCACCCGGAAGTCAGGCCACAGCTTCTTCCTGGCGAGTGACAATCGTGGGATAGATGTCTTTATGATCTGATCTTCTGGCCATTAGAGACAGAGCCATTATATGGTCTCTTTTCCAAAGTACTAGTCCGAGGGCATGCCAAATAGCTCAGCGGAGTAAAGCGCGTGTAAGCAGGGTTGCGGGTTCGATTCCTTGGGCCTGCCGTGCGGGTCCCGCCCCCAGAGAGCACTGACACTACCCCTGAGACTGGGCGTGGTGGCGCGGGTATGTAATCCCAGCCTTTGGGAAGCTGTAAACAGGCGGATCACTACGAGTCCGATCCTATCTAGCAGTGAGACCCTGAACACCCTGTAGACCCTTCCCTTAAAAAACAAAGTACTAGTCAGCTCTGCTTGGGTGGACCACCTACCCAAAGTGAGTGCTTTGTCCATTATCAGCTGCTGCACATTGCCAGCTGCTGCAGCTTGGATGGGTGCTCTTGGGACACCATCTGGGTTCAGGAACTTTGAAAGGCAATTTGTTCAGTCTTTAGAGATAATGTTTCTTTAGGCCTATTCCCCAAAGTAGTCTGAAGACTTCTGAGCCCTCTTCCATTAATAAACTGTTCCTAGAATTTTAGGTATTCACTTGTTCAGGGTTTGGTAGTATCTGCATTTCTAGGGTACTGTTCTACATGTTTTGTGCCTGACTTCCCCCAAGCTAATTTGCAAGACAGAACTTGACCACACCCGAATTCACAGGATCTGTGACAATTGTATTATAAAGCTCATTTCGAGTTTGCTGCAGAACCTCGGAAGCTTCTGGATGTAGATCAGCCCTGCACATGGCCATAGCTGCTTGTGGAAGGCGCCTGAACAGTAAAAGCAGACAATCTGGGGTCAGAAAAATGAGTTTTACTTGGTTCGTTAGAGATCTTCTTAGTCTAATAACCAATAATTAGCTATAGCAGGAGACTTTCCTGATGCAGATAGAACAAGTGTTTTTTTGATCTTATAGTTCTAATGAGTAAAGAACCATGATTTAAAATATCTACCACTTACTGAAGATTTTACAAGTTTGGCAGCTTTGTACTTTACAAGCAATAGTATTTTTAATCTTAATAATAATCCTATAAATTGGTTAATATTGCATTGGCCCAGTCAAGGAGCCCAAGGAAGATTTTTTTGCAGGTGAGATCCCAAGATTGAAGAACATACATGCACAAGACATCAGCAACAGTAGCAGGCAGCATGGAGCAGGGGAGAGCAGAAGAACATGAATGCAAGAGACATTTGTGTCTTTATTCTTACACAAGTTATCTCATATTTAGTCTTACATAGTGCCATAACCAGTGCATGTATGTTTACCTATTATATAACTGTATCCACCATGGGTCTGTGCTGGACAAGCAGGGTCACAGTCTCAGGTGTGCTTAGACACCCCTGAACTTTGAAGCAGTCTGAGTTGTGGCTACCTCTCACTACCCACCTAAAGATCAGGGTAACATTGTATATGTAACAGGGCAAGAATCATGTGGTTTGCAAAACCACTTTTTTCATTTGAACAGTTTCACCCATAAGCAACATCAAAGCCTGGCATGTAACATTGATCAAGGGCTTCAACCTGGGGGCTAAGTTTATAGTACTTCTCCCTAGTCAGATGCTATTCCCAGCAGCGTCCCATACCCAGTCAGTATTTTTGGTCAGATGCTATTTCTGACAGCCATTGCATTTCCCTGCATCTGTTAAGTCATTTTCCAGCAAGAAGAGGGCCTTATATCCTGAACCATGGCACCTACATGGTCAGCTCTGTGGCCATCCTCCCATATGTCTTACTGTAGGTTGCCATCCCACAAGGGATGGTGCTCTATGTACCACTTCTGAGCTGCACAAGCCAGCAGACATGGTGTCAGCCCCCACCCCCACAAGATGGCCTAGTTGTGCACGCACATAGGAGGTTTTCTTCACAAACATTCACACTGTTCACAGTTCTGCCCACTGTCTTGATCTGCCTGCTCTGGTTCCAAACTAGAGTACTGATGTACTGGGCTGGGCAGCCACTGCTTTCCACTGTGGGGATGTGCCATGGCTAGACCCATTAGTGTACCAGATATCAGTCAGAGATCCCTCTTTCCTTTTTGCATAAGGACTAGGGGTCAAGTCCTATAGTCTGTTATACTGGACAGGTTCTTGGGCCATGTATATCACAAGTCCCTAAACCATTGCCAGTTCAGCAACCAATAAGCTAACTGAGAAAGAGGTCTTTTCAGGATGTAGGTATGTCCTTCAACATGTGACTGTTGGGGTCTGTACTACTTCACTCCTGGAATGGGCTGTTCACATACCCAGCCCTCTGTCTGTCCCATGATTCCTCACAGGCATGCAGAGCAGCCTACAATGCTGCTGTTCTCAATACGGGAATATCAGCCCTCAGGTCCTTCCATAACTGTGACCAAAACCCAACAAAGTGCTTCCGCTTCTCCTGTTTTTGCCAAAGGCCCCAGACAAATCCATTATCATCCATGCTGACAGGATAAATGGCAGGTTAGAGTCACTGACTCATAGGGCTTGCACCTGTGCAACAGCCCTTTTTGAGTCCTGAAAAGTAGCTTCTTGAGTCAGGTACGGTGGTGCGCCTCTGTAATCCCAGAATTTATAAGGCTGAGGCTGGAGGATTATTGCAAGTTCAAGACCATCTTTGGCTACAAAATGAACTCAAGGTCAGCCTGAACTGCATATGAGACTGTCTCAAAAAGACCAAAAAAAAAAAAAAGAGGAAAAAAAGTAGCTTTTTCTGCATGTATCCAGCACACAGCTTCTGCTGCATCTGAGGAGCCCCCATATTGTGCTCCTTTTGGTCATCTGATAGAAAGGGCACATCAAGGTGGCTAGGTTTGCTACATCTGCCAAAAGCTTGGCAAGCCTACATATACCTATATTTGGCATACTGTCATGGGTCTGGTCTTACCCAATCATATAACACCCAAGAATTTGACAGAGAAGCCAGGTCCCTGGACCTTTCTTTGTCCATGGCCCACCCATATGTGAGGAAAGCTTCATTCAGACTGTGCACAGTGACTTTCAAATCTGCAAGACAATCAGAGGTTAACATAATATCATTAATATAAAATGATGACACAGAGTGTGGCTTAGCAGTCAAATTGGTCCTGACCGCCAGCATTAGGGTGAGACTTCACAGTCATTCGCCACAACCCCTTTAGCTTCTGCATGGGCCATACAGAAAGGGCTCTGTACAGGAAGTATCACCCCTGCTTTTTCCAATTTCGAGACAGTCTGTTCCATCTCCTCGTGGCCTCCAGGTAGCCAGTACTGCTTCACACATGCAACCCACACATGGCCTGTGGGAGAGTCAGAGGTTTGTCTTGTGGTCTTGAGCTGAATACCAGTCAGTATGTCCACCCTCCTGAATACCAGGAGGTATTCAGCAGCTGGGTAAACATAAACATCACTTGGGGGCAAGCTACTGATACTCAAAATCACCCATGTCTTCCATACCATGATGTAGTAACCTCCATGTCACTGACACTAGCATATGCTGCACATTTTTGAGGAACCAATAAATAGTTGATTCCACATGTGGAAGATAAAAGAGGCCAATGTTATTTCTTCCTGCTTCAGCAGAGCTGTTTCTGCCTTCTGGCCCTAGGTCATCAGTCAGTATTGCTACTTGGGAAGTAACTGCCTCCACAGAGTCAACAACACATGCAAAGTCTGCCCATCCAACTTACAGATGGGTTGGCCAGCAGCTAGCAGATCCATTCAGATTGGTGCTGACCAATTATTAGGGACCCCACATTTGTCCTTGGGGAGATGGCCCTGCTCACTTGTAGCCCCTCTTTTTTTCCTTTTCCAGTACAGTTTTTACAGATCTTTCCTTGCCTTAGTGTTTCACTTCCCCATCTCCCAGCCCAACCAAGGCGTCCACAGTATTGTGGATCTGGAATTCTCTAAAAGGAGCTGGAAGGGCTGCCATTGACCTGACTGTGCTAGCCAGCCCACTGGCCAGGATCATGTTCTTCATGCATGCCATCAGCAGTTCTTCATCTCTGCTATGTAACTGCAATGCAAACATGATTAGCTTCATGCCTATTTCATGTAGCACAGTTGTCAAGTCTAGATAGTGACTCGCTCCAGCAAGCCACCTGGATTTTTCCAAACCAAGAGAGCCACTGCCATCAACCAGTTTATCACAATCTGATTATTTGCTTCTGGGGTTGTCCTCTATACATTCTGCAGAACCCATTTCACAGAGGGAGTGCTGACTATGTTGGCTATTTGGGACATCTACGTGGGCTTAACTAAGTGTTATCAGCTCCACTGTCCTGCACCTGTTTCTCCCACTGTCCACAGGCCTTGTTTCACCCACCTTCCATTTTAATTGCTTTGCCCATTGCTGCAGCTCTGTGATGGTCTAGGTCTTGCATGTTTGGTGCCAGGTAGAGGTAGGCAGCTTTCCCAGTTCTCCTTCCTGGCTAGGGGTTCCTCCATGTCCACTTTTTGATAAACTTTTGGCTGGTTTCAAACATGAGATCTTCAGCAGCCAGCTATTACTCAAGGTGCTCCTCTACCTGCTATAGCTGGTCTACTTGCTGGACAAGGCCATTTGCCTTTTGATTTACACAGAAGATAGTGAAAAACAGCCAACCCACCATCTATTGTTTCATGGTGAAGGAAAGGAATTTGTCTAACTATTGCTTCCAAGGCTTGCAAGACATCTCTGAGCTCCAAACAGACTGTTTCTCTGTCCTTTGGGGACTTTCAAGTGGCCAAGAAGGTGATTACAGGTAGTCATGGTGAAGCCAGCAGGTGTTGCTTATCAGCTACTTCTGGGGGCTCTCCCTTTGGGTGCTGTTTCCAGAGCCCTGGCACTATTCATCTCAGTGTCCCCACTAACTATTGCAGTTGTCAACCTGTTCAGGGGGCCCAAGGGAGATTTTTCACAGATGAGGTCCCAAGATTAAAGAATGCATGCATACAAGACATCAGTGACAATAGACAGCAGAGCAGAAGAGCAAGAGTGCAACAGAGCCAACTGCATCTTTATTGTACAATTCTTTTTTTTTTTTTTTTTTTTTTTTTTTTTTTTTTTTTTTTTTTTTTTTTTTTTTTTTTTTTTTTTTTTTTTTTTTTTTTTTTTGTCTTTTTGAGACAGGGTCTCACTATGCAGTTCAGGCTGTCCTTAAGCTCACTTTGTAGCTCAGGCTGGTCTCAAACTCACAACAATCCTCCTGCCTCAGCCTCCCGAATGCTGGGATTACAGGCGTGCGCCACCACGCCCGGCTTATTGTACAATTCTTGTACAAGTTGTTATCTCACATTTCTGCGTAGTGCCTTAACCAGTGCATGCATGTTTACTTGCCCTAAGTCATGGTTATGTAACTATATCCACTGTGCACCTTTGCCAGAAAAGCCGGGTCATGTCCTTAGTTGTCCTTAGGTGCCCCTGAGCTTTAAGCAGTCTGAGTGTTCCTTCCCCACATATTGCCTGATGGAGAAACTTAAATAAGCTTCCAGATTTGAATTAAAGTTTGTTTGACTCAATATACTGTACTTAACTACTTTGCAATGAAACTTAACTATCTGATAAGTAAGAAGAATTTGTTTTCTCCCCATTTGGGGGGGGGTCAGAAGAGGAGAGTGTCTCACTGGAAATGCACTAATAGGAACTCTCAGTATGTCACACCACCCTCTGAATTTCGTTTTCACTGTGTGTACTCCCCTATAACCATATTCCTTTCTTTTGGCACTAGGGACTTAATGCTCATTGGATATACTGTATACTTCCTTCTAGAGACCCGCTCAGATGACTTATTATGCTATATACTTTATTTTTTTATTTTTTAAAGCTATTTTTCATCACAAGCTGTATTAGTTACTCTTCTCTCATTGTTGGGACAAATACCTGACACTCAAGATGAGGGAAGGAAAGATTTATTTAACTCACAGTTACTGGAAGTTTCAAGACACTGGAGAAGAGGCTGGGACACTGCCATGTCCAGGATGAACCTCTCCACCTCTCTGAGAAAGCACAGGCTAGCCAGTTTAAAGCAGCCTGAATTACATAGCAAGACCTCGAGACACTGCTCCTGAGCTACAGGGTCTGGAAGAGAGGCTGGGGTGCTGCTGTATCCAGGACGATCTACTCCATATCTCCAAGAGAGGCCACCAGGCCTGAGGGTGGGGTTCAGAGGCACATGCTGTCAGTTTAATGGTTTGTGCCTCTCTGGCTTCACCCCTCAAGCTCTACCCTGGTCCTCTGGCCCCACCCCTCGAGCCTCTTGCTGCTCCTCTAGCAGCTACTGCCCCATGATTTACATGAGTCTTTTGGGGGACAAGTAGATACAAACCATAACACAAGCCAAAATAAACATCTCCTTTAAATTGTGGGTGTCATAGCCAGGCATGGTGGCACACTTCTGTAATCCCAGGATTTGGGAGGCTAAGGCAGGAGGATTGCTGTGAATTTGAGGCCAACCTGGGCCACAAAGTGAGTTCAAGACCAGCCTGAACTACACAGTGAGACCCTATCTCAAAAAACAAATAAAAGTCTCTGGTACTCACCACCACCACATCATATGTCCCTGCGGGTCATCTGCCCTTTGGTCCAGAGAAGCACATACCACTTGGACAGGTGAAGAATGGTGTTAAGGCAGATTTCCAACAAGTGCTTTGGGTGATAGCAGACGTTTTTGAATGTGTGAATGTGGAGATAAAATGTAAAATGAAATTTGCTATCTACTTATCACCAAAGCCAGAAATTGGAAAGTGCCCGGCCCTATATTGGACCTTTGGCTTCATCACATAGAACAACATTTTATATCAAAATCTGGTTATCACTAAGCTGCCTCAGAGCACGGCCTTGCTGTCATCCCTTCAGATACCAGACCTCGCGAATGCGAGGTGATATGAAAGAAGGTGATAGCTGAGACTTCAGGACATGTGAATGATAATGAAGATCCTTGGGGAACCAACTGTAGAATGTACTTTTATGTAACAGAAGGGCTTCCCTAACTCAAAAATCCGGTTTTTCCATGGATCCCCAAGTGACGTCTATTTTTGATCACTCTATAGGAGGTCATAGAGCTGATTTATGTTTTGAGAAACCTTGGAAAATACAAATCTTTGACAGCATTTGCTTCAAATTGCAACCCAGTCCTTTGTCCTTGGGGCAAAAAACCCCTAGATATCGTGGAGCAGATCAAAGTAAATGGAAGATGTATGATGCAACCTATCTTGTGAAGTCATGCAGATGACCAGCTCCTTTCAGATGGACAGCTTCTCCCAGATAACTTCATTGCTGCCTGTACAGAAAAGAAAATCTCTGTTGTTTTAGATTACAAGAGATTATGATCATAGTTACTACTTCACAGCCACCTTCATTGCTGATCACATCAGACACCATGCAAAATATCTGAAAACATGAAAAACGTCAGATGAAAGAATCTCTTCAAGATTATAAATGGTCAAGAAAGAAGATTGCTAAATATAGGATTGCATGCTAAAAGAGTTTCTCCTATAGTTAAATCATCTTCTGAATAAATACATAAAACTTGCTTCTGATTTTAAAAGTTATTTTACTAGTATTCATTATAGGCAAACTTTCATATTGAACAGCCAGTTTGTTATATAAATCTCAGGTCATAGAGCCTGTGAGATAGCTCAGCAGACTAAGTGCCTGCTTAGGCAAGTTCAGGGGCTGGGGTTCAATCCCTGGCACCACACACTGCCCCAGCCCCACCTCCAGGCACACTGAGCAGGGCATTAAGTCCAGGCATAGTGGCACATGCCTGTAATCTCAGTGCTGGGGAGACTGAAAACAGGATCACTACAAGTTCGAGTTGCACAGCGAGACCCTGCGCACACACACACTCACATGCAGAAACATACACACAAACAAAACAAAACAAACTTAAGTCATAGCATATGAGTATAAATCTACTAACTCTAGACAGAAGATTTAAAGGTTATTTAGCCTAGACTCGCTCATCTTTCTGGGCTTTCAGCCTGTGAAGTCATGGACTGTCAACTTGATTTCCAAGAGGCATTTGATTAGTATTTGCCAGGAAGTAGGCTTAGAAAAGTGACTTAGAAAAGTGACTACTCCATCATTATGTCTATAGGATAGCTAAGAGTAGAAAAAACATTTCTAAACTTCAGTCCATTAATTGTGTGTGTGTGTGTGTGTGTGTATGTGTGTGTGTGTGTGTGTGTGTGTGCAGTGCCGGGATTACAGGGGTGCATCACCATGTCTAGTTTGGTAGTCAGCACAGAATGGGTTCTGGGGCCAACAAGGCATGTGATACTGGGGATCAAACTTGGGTGCTTGCACTTGATAGGCAGGTGCTTACACCACCGAGCTATCTTCCCAGCCCTTTATATTTTGAGCTGACTAAATCTATGAGCCTTGGTTTTTGGGATAAGTCTGTCATAAATTAAATATAGTAAGTCCCTCACTTCTGAACTGGCTCTATTCCCACAGAACATTCGTAAATGGGATCCATTTGTTCAGTCCAACAACATGAGTCTTACATATCTTTGACACGAATATCCAATGCAAAGCATAAAAAACTAACACAATAAAAGTACTGTAAATTATTTTTACTTTTATGGTTACCTTAAAATGGTGGGGTAGACATGTGAGCTAAATTAGGAATGTTCCTGGTGGGGGCGGTTGGATCACCTGTGAAAACTCACAGCTCGAATGTTTGTCAGAGCCTTCCTGTAATAAGACTCAATCTGAAATGGCTGAAGGAAACTTACACATTCCATATGTTACTATAAATATTTTCTCTTAATCATATGCAGAAATGTAACTTGGTAGGCTAACCAAGAAAAAGTGTTTTTTTTGTGTGTATGAATATAAACTATGTTCCTTTATAAACTTAATAGAAAAACTTTTTGAAACGTAGGTTTGCTTTGGTAGCAAAGTTTTTTTCTATTTAAGAGCACAAAGCTTACTCACTTTTAAACATTCAATAAGAAATCACACCAAATGGCCATCAAAGAAGACAACATGAGATTGTTAAAGTTAGAAAAGTAGTGCGGTTTTATTATAAGTACAGAATGTACAAAAATTAGTGCAATTTAAATATCAGTAATCAAAACTGAATCCTAGAACAAGCTACACATAAAGTAATTCTAGTCTTGTGTCCTCTGAGAAGGAATATCAAAATTCATGAATATTTTGCCTATTTATGAATACAGTTTTTTTTTTTAACAAGGAGAAACTCAACTAAACTGTTGTCCTGGTTCTGGAAAGTGATTAATACATTGTTCTCAGCATCCATTACAAAGATATCTAAGGCTTGTATTATTCTCTCAATTTTTATTTCTCCTTTAAATTACCAATATTGTTGTGATAAAACTCAAAGATGTTACTAATCATGTTAATTAGGGAGTATCTTTAAAACTATTTTTCATAAAGACTATGCAATGTGGACAGCATGATGTTTGATACATGTGTTTGTAGTGAACAATTATTTCAAGTCAAACAATAAACATAGCCATCTCCTCACAGTTGCCTTTTTAATATGTGTGGTAGGAACAGCTAAAGCCTACTCTTAGCAAATCTCCAATATACAACACAAGGCTGTAAACTATAGCTATGTTTTATATCAGGTCCCTAGATTTATTCATCCTTTAAAACTGTTAACATTATGCTCTTTGACTAGCCTTTTCCTATTTTCCCCACCTCCCCATCCCTGATAACTGTGTTTTAACTTTTTAAAGATTTCATGTAAATAAGATCATGTAGTATTTTTTCTTTCCATATGGCTTATTTTACTTAACACAATGTCACCTGGACTCATCCATAGTATTTCAAAAGACCAGGTCGCCTTTCTTAAATGTCTGAGTGATACTCCCATATATATTGCAACTTATTCATCTGTCAGTGGACGCTTGTGTTCATAGGTCAAGTTTTAAGAAGAATTGTGCAATGAACATGCACTGCAGGTATCTCTTTATGACACCGGTTTCTTTGGGCATACATCAAAGTAATAGGCTTGCTGGGTCATATAGTGGTTCTATTTTATTTTTTAATTTTTATTTTTCAGGAGCTTCCAATTGTTTGACATAATGGGTTTCTAATTTACATTTCCATCAACAGTGCACAAGTGTTTTATAAAATGATCACTACAGGAAAAATAAATGAAACTACTAATTCAAGCATGTGGGTCAGTAAATCAGAAATGAAAACAGCTATGAGAAAAGGTTCAGGAACAGTAAATTGAAGAGGTAGGGAAAAACAATTAGGAATCAAGTGGCAATTAGATTTATGTAGGTAGGTAGATTGGCCCTCCTTCAATTAGGATAATAGGTAACATCTGTTAGATTCTGAACTCTCTGACCTACCTGATTGGGGAAAGGAGGAGCTAATACAAGTGGAGGGCAAAACAAGGACATAAACTGCACGAAGATTTTGAGCCTGTGCACCTTGTAAGCAAATGGAGCGCTTTGTCCGTGTTCCCTATGTTTGGTACCAGGATTGCGGAAACACACTGCCCGTGGGCCAGTCTCAACTCGCAGGGCCCAATCAGCCCAACTGGAGGCAAAACATGGGTCCTCCCACTTTCCTGGCCAGGCCAGGAATGCTGGTGCCAGCAAATGCCTCTGAACACTGGATGAACCCTTATCGGAGGGCACACTTTGAGCCCATTCTCACCCAGATGAACCCCAATCTGTGCGGACGGCTGTGCAAGGCCAACACCAAGGAGGTGGGCATACAGGTGAGCCTGCGGGTGGACAAGTCCATGCAGTGCTCACTGGGGCCTCAAACTCTGCACAGCTGCTACCCATGGGACAATGCTGGCCACAAGAAACCCATGACTGAATGGGGAGTCTATTCACCATTGATGGGCCACAGGGGCTTTTCCTGCTTAAAGAAGGATGGGAAAGATAGTAAAAGCAAGGTGTTTTCAGGCCCAGTGAAGGCCAGCCAGCAGCCACCACCAATGCAAAACTCAGAAGATGAAAGGCACCTGCCTCAGTCTCAGGAGTTGGTGGAGGAAGATGCCAAGCATCTTGGCCAAAGGAAAAGCAAGCGAGGCCAAGGAGACACAGTAGGCTGTTCACTTCAGAAGCCCAACTTCCAGGTAGCTTTGCTGTTTTTTTCCTTAGTGCCATGCTAGCTCTGTCCTCTTTTCCACTTTATTTTCTGGGCAGTAACAGGAAAGCCTTCTGCTTTCTCCTTTAATTTGGTGAGAAAGAGTGGTTATTTTGAAAACATGTATTGTATGTGGCCTGCAAGTTTTTTGAGTTTTTGGTGTCACAGGGAGGTGCGCAGCCTGACTTGAGTCTATGAAGAGCAAAGCTGTGGCCAGTGTTCCTACTGGAAAATGAGTGCTACTAGAATTTTAGGGCAAGGTTCCAGCTTTGGCTGGGCATGGAGTAGGGTGCGGGCGAGTTCAACTGCCCAAGCTGAATGCCTATCAAGAGACAGTGGTGAAGGGCAGGAAAGGACGTTTAACCAGTATGTTCACAGTGGAAAAGACATAAAGGAGTTTGAGCTCTATCTTCAAGGGGCTGAGAAAACCTTTAGAGTTTTAGAGACCCCTTATGGGGGTCTGCATAGCGGGGGAATTCACACAGTTAGAAGTGGAGGGTAACACTAACCAGGTGATGGTTTGTTTGATGGATATTTTAGGACTGGTTCTGAGAGAGTTGTCATTGCCCAAGGTTTTGTTGGGAGTTTTGCGCCCACCATGAGTTCATGACTCCTGCTGTAGAGGGCAGTCTCAGTTCCCCTCGTAGGATAATTGCCCCTGTCAGGGCCAACCTTATCACAGGATGGCCACTTGGAATCTTTTCCTGAAATCTGAGGTGACAGAATAGAGACTTCGAGGCACTGTTCCAGAGGGTCTGGAACTGAATTGGGTAAAAGCCTGGCAATTGGATATACCTGCAAATCATGAGAATTACTGTATTTATTTTTAGCTTAGTGGCCTCTGTCTTAAAAGGAGGGTGAGATAGGCTGGGTAAACTTAAGGCTAAATATTCTTGAATAACAGACACACCTTACAGGAGTAATGTGGGTATCTGCAGAGCAAAGCAGGGACCTGCCCCTGAGTTTCAAAGCAGTCCATACTTCTGCTTTCAGATACTACTGTGTGCCCAGCCTCTAGGTCCCTGTTAGGTGAGCAGACAAAGAGCCATAAGTGTGTGAATGTAAGGTCAGACTTTCATTTGGGGAGATTGTGCTCACAGTATTGTGGAAACTGGACTGGGAAAATACAAGTAACAGCAGCAAGAAGAATTTCAGAGTAATTCTTAACCATAAGAGATGAAAAGCTAAATTAGTGTACAATTGTAGCATTGAGAATAGTCAAAGGGGAGGAAAAGAAGGTAATTTTTATTTCTTAAAGCAGTTAAAGGAGACTTGGATTCCTGCCAATTTAAAGAGTCCCCTTCTTCTTTATTTTTAGTCTTTGGAACCAAAATATGGCTATTTTCACTGTAAAGATTGTAACGCCAGGTGGGAGAGCGCTTATGTGTGGTGCATTTCCGGGACTAATAAGGTAGGTAAAGATGAGTGGGAAATGGAGGGAGAATGGGGCAGGCAGTGGCGACAGACAGATGCACGTCCCGGGGGACATGACTGCTGCCACCCTGTGTTGTTCACCTTGGTCCTCAGTGCTGGGAATGCTGAGTGCTCAGTGAATGTTCAAACTGAGCTGAATTAGACAGGCCACCTCATTCTTGAGCCATATCCTGGCATATGAGGTTGGGTGTTTCTACTGGATCAAATTTCATATTATGAAGATAGGTTTTTGCTTTTGTGAATGTGGGTCTTTCTGGAACCATTTTTTCATTGGTATACTGTATTTTGTTTGAACAAGTAGGGGGCCTTAGCTGAAAAAAATTGCCACTATTTGCCACAAGGTGGGGCAATAAGAGAAATAATTCATAAAAGTTAATTTACATAGGAGAGGTTTACTTTAGCAGGCTGTGGTGGTGCCTGCCTGTAATCCCAGCTACTGGAGAGTTGGAGGCATGAGGATTCCAAATTTGAGTCCAGCTTGGGCTACTTAGTAAGATCTTGTCTCAACATAAAAATAAAAAGGGGTAGGGATTTAGCTTAGTCCCGGAGCACCCTTGGATTCAATCGCCAGTATTGGATTTTTATTTTTATTTTAAAAACTAACCCCTACACACACACACTCTTAAACTTCACATTGAATTTGCATTTCTGGGATTTCATGGACAGCCGTGGGGTCTGGTCATGTTCAACACTCCTTCAGACAAGAACACGGGGTTGCAGTGGAGCAGCTGGCGTGTCCTTTTGCTTGCCCTGGGTCCTTCATGTTGTAGCAGTTGATACCAGCTCATTTCCTTAATTTCTAAGTGCACCTGAGTTTGTGTTGTGTGTTTAAAGGCTGCCTTTCTAGCTAGAGGACTGTGGAGGGAGAGGACAGAGAAGCATGTTGAGACCTGAGTGAAAACTTGACTGAAGTAGCCATTTGCTAGACCTAGAAGGTGAATAGATTTTCAAACCAAGTTAAAATTACTTCCTGTCTGTCTCTGGCCAAAAGAAAAACAATGGGGTGGATTCAGACATTCCAAGGCATTAAAATGCAAAACATGTGACACAGAACTTGTCCTTAAGAAACATATTCTGGTAGGAGTGACGTGGACAAAAATGCAGTTTAGTGATATATGCAGTAACTGCATGGAAGTGGTACAGAAATTAGATGGGATGGGGAGGTTACCCTGTTGAGGGACAGTGTCATGATTTCCAAATATGACTCTGAAGTGTGAAGAGGAGGAAATCAAGTAAAGCAGGGAGAAAAATGTGTGCAGGAAAATGTGCAAAGCCCAGAAAGCACATGAGTACATGGTATCCATGGGTTACCACAAGTAAGTTAAAGCTCAAGTGGGAAATAGCTGGAAAACACGATATGATGAGGCTAACAGACAGGGACAGGAGGCGGGTTTTTCCCAAACAATGGACAGAACTGTAATGACCTTTCCCATTCTATATCTATTATAGGTCTTTATGTGTGTCCTGGGTAGTTGTCAGAACTATAGAAAAAGTAGCATTAGCCAAATTTTATAGGTAAGGAAAATCAGGGTCATAGGGTAAGAAAAGGTAACTGATAGCCCTATCACTTAAAACTGTACGGTTAGAAGTTAGATAAGAGCAAAGTGCAAAGTGAGGGAATGGATTCCTTAAATTAAGAACTGGGAGCAATATACATGTGTGTGTATATTTATTATAATATATTATAATCATTATATAATGTTATAATTATAATATAATATTGTTAACATCATAATTATATATATAATTGTACATATAACTTCTTTTTCCAATTCAACCTGTATCAAGCAATTTTATCTTTAGGTTTATTTCAAACAACTCTGTTCCAAATGCCAAAAGTGTTTTAACCCCTATCGAGTAGAAGCAATCCAATGTCAGGTAAGCACATTCAATATTTTTACTTTTTTCTATGATGTTTCTGTTTCAATATTTTTACTTTTTTCTTGATGTTTCAAGATTCAACATGAATCTTTGGCGGGAATTAGATATTGGCAAGGTAATGTTAAGCTTTCTAGATGTTTGAAGTTTTACAATTAGGCATTTGAGAAAAAAGAAAGGCATAAATTCTAATTTGCTTTCTTGAAGGGAAAGATGAGGAACATTTCCTATTTCCAGTTCCTTTGTGAGGTGTTTGTACACAGTGTATGTGTGTTTTTCTTCTAAAACCCTATAATTTGAATGTAGTAATTTGATAAGTAACTGTTACTAAGCATTCATTGTGTGCCAGAGTTTAAGCTAAGTGTTTTACACACATTATATCCTATGTGATTTAACCCTTTTTTTTGTGTACGTGTGTTTTGGGGAAGGGTCTACAGGGTGTTCAGTGCTTCGCTACTAGATTGGAATCTAGTGATCCACCTGTCTACAGCCTCCCAAGAGCTAGGATTACAGGTGTGTACCACCATGCCCAGTTTTACAATTAATTTTTGAACTTAATAAAAATTTAAAAGCTGGCTGGGGTGGCAGACACTTGTCATCCTGGTTCTCTGGGAGGCAGAGGCAGGAGGACAGCCAGTTGCAGCCTAGCCTTAGCAATTTAGCAGGGCCCTGTCACAAAACTAAAAAGTAGTAAAGGGTGGGCAATGCAGACCTATGTCAAGACCCTGGGTTTGCTATGCAGTAATTCCTTGTTTAACAACCTACCTGTGTATTAGTCAATTGTAGTTCACACTTACAATGCTCGTGGGACTTTGACGCAGGAATGTGAGTGCCAGTGAGCCTTGTAGTGGTGTCTTCTCCAGCACAGTATATAATTTCTGCTGATTGTACTGTACAGTGCTGTAGTTTTATGTCTGTTACAGAATGCAGTACTGGATGAAAGAGTTAAGCAAATAAAGTTAAAGGCATGAGATTGCAGTTTCCTTTGACCATTTCTTTGTTTTGAAGATTGCAATACACATACCATATACGGTTCCTCATCTAGTGACCAGTCAGTTAACCGCCTTGCTGCAGGACTGTAGCTTGTTTGTTAAACAAGGAATGTCTGTACTGCATAACACAACAAAACTAAATCCCCCAGCTAAGTTTTTCCCTTTTTCTGTGGTTAGTAAATGATATTTTACAAACTTGTTTATTAATGACTTATTCTTCAGATTTTCTGGACTGAGATTCTTGGTATTCTTGTGCTTAATATGTAATTGTGTTTAAATATAGATTTTCATTTTTCATTTACTTTCTTTTATTTTGAGACACATTTTTGCTGAGTAGCCCAGGCTAGCCTTACATACACTATGTAGCTCATGCTGGCTTCGAACTAACTCACTATGTAGCCCTGGCTGTCCTTGAGCTTGAAGCTATCCTGCCTCAGCCTCCTGAGTGCTGGGATTATAGGTATGCACCACCATGCATAGCTGGTTTCTGTTATTCTATGCTACCTTTTCTTATGTTCACTTGATTTTTAAAATTTCATTTTTTCAATCAGTTATCTTGGTAGTTATTCCTTTCTTAATCATTCTTTAGTGTTCTTCTAGTGGTTAGAGTGTATAGTACAACTCCTTAACTTGTGAAGGATAATTTACCTTTGTTCAGTGCAACGGCTTTAGAATACTTGTGTCACTTTTTCATAGCTTATCTACTTTCCTTTTTTTAAAAATGTATTTGGTACAGGATCTCACTACACAGCTCAGACTTTAGAGATCCTCCCGTCTTAGCCTCCCAAGAGCCGGGATTATAGGCATGCATCACCACATGGGCTCTTGGTGGCCAGCTCAGCATGCCCAGGCTGAGTCTGGCACAACATGCGGTGCCAGGGATCAAACCCCAGTCCCTGAGCTTGCCTAAGTGGGCACTTAGTCTGCTGAGCTATCTCACAGGCCCTGCTTTCATTTTTGTATATTTTAATTTTACCTATAGTGTAAATGTTATTTTCTTTTATTTAATCAACATTCATTTAACTAACATGCTTATCCTTTCACCTGCCCTTGAGTTTCTCTTAGATCTCTTTTATATGGGATCACTTTCTTCTACTTGAAGAGCATACTTTAGTAATTTTTTTAGTAAAGAATAAAGGTGACAAATTCTATTTTTGTCTGGATAGATCTTTCTTAGAGAGTTTTTGCTGGACATAGAATTTGTAGTTCTTTCTGTCTTTTTCTTGGAATTCTGGCAGACTCTCGCTATGTAATCCAGCTTGAATTTGCTGTGTAGCTCAGGCTGCCAATGAACTCAGTCCTCCTGCTTCAGCCTCCTGAAGCATGTGACACCAGTCCTGGCCTTTCTGTCCTTTAAAGTTCTGCCATTGTATTTGTACAGCTGGGTATTAACTTCATTGGAGCTCCTTTGAAGTAATCTTTCTCTTGGTCTCCTTCTACAATCTGTTTGCTTTTTTTTTGGCCAGGTCAGCCCACCCTGAGGGTGGGGCTGGCATGGCATGTGGTGCCGGGGATCCAACCATGGTTCCCTGTGCCTGCCTAAGCTTGCAGTATGTCTTGTAGTCTAACTTGGATGAGAGGTGTTATCCCAATTTATGCACCAGAAAGCTAAATTCAATAAGATAAAATAACTCTCTGAAGTTAGGCTAATCATACTAGACCTGTGATTGGATTCTCTGGCACTGCCAATATCTAGCAATCACAGAATCAGATGAGATTTTTACCTTCCTATTAAGTCCTCTTGAGTTGGGGAAGGAAGTCCCAAAAAAGTGAAGGAAAGTTATTGGTTGAAAAATACTACTTCAAATCTTAATAAGGATTGGGTATGTCTGAAAGAAAAAAATTTCGATTCCTCTAAAATACACCTTCAAGTGCCAGTGAGATAGCTCAGTGGACTTAGCGCTTGCTTTGGCAAGCACAGGGACCAGGGTTTGATTCCCCCATCCCATAGGCTGGGCCAGCCCTGCCCCCAGGGCATGCCGAACCTGTGACAGAGTCTGGGAGTGATGTTACAAGGCTGTAATCCCGGGGCTGGGGAGGCTGAAAATAGTAGGATCACTACAAGTCCAAGCTCTGTAGTGAGACTGTGTAACAAATACATAAAGAAAAAAAATACGGCTTCCTCTTAGTTGTACCAACCCAAAATATTTCTACACATTTCCAAGTGGCCCCAAGAAATCACACCTAGTTGAGAACTATTGCTATATTATGTTTTAATGTTCTTATTTAGGTAATCAAATCACTTAATCCCACCTGCTATGCCTCACCTTTACCTGGATACAATTGTATTAAAACTATAGAGAGGCATTCTACAGAAGTCTTTAATTTTTATGCTGTCTTGATTTAGAAATATTCTCTTTAACATGTCTGATCATTCATCTTGAAAAGCGTATGGTACTTAGGATCAATTGATTTTGTACAACTTAGTCATGAGATTCTTATAGCAGTAAAAGAAAGATGGAGGTATCAGGGATGGCATACCAGGGAAGTATTTTGATTTCAGAATTACTCTGGAAGCACTAATTTAATCATTTAATATCCAAACTGTTCCTTATTTTCTAAAGACCTGTTCAAAGTCTCAATGTTCCTGTCCTGAAAAGAAAAGACATAATGATAGAAGGAGGCCTCATCGACAAGAACTGTGTGGTCGCTGCAAGGACAAGAAATTCTCCTGTGGCAATATTTATAATGCTAAGTACATCACATGACAGGCACTATGGTTTGTGAACTCTTATAGTTAACTGTAACTTACTTTTTGGCATCTTATCTATGACTTGGCATTGGATAATAGAGTAGGCTTTTGTACTTTTTGTAGGTTGTATAACATTTGTACACAATGAATACACTAAAATAAACGCATGAATGTTAAACTATGAAGCCACATCAATTGGTGATCACAGGGGTAAAATATTAATTTGGCAATAGGAAATAGGTATTATCAGTCATATTGCAGGCACAATGAAGAGGAAAAATAGTCATTCACATGACAAACTCATAAGCTGGGTGTTCTAGGACTGGGAATATAGAGATGATCAAGGGGGCAAATGTCCCTTCTTCCAAGTATACATAATTACATCAAATTCTAAAGCAGAACCCAGCACATGCCAGGCATCATAACTCTTCAAAGCAATATATGAAGTAGGAACATACCTTTACATAGGTGAAGATGTAGAGGTACTGAGAAGTCATTGGATAGATCCAGGATTTGAACCAAGGAAAAGTAGGTATTGCTTCATGCTTGTAATTACTACATTTCAACTAATATTTTTATATGTCCCATGAATGAAACATGGTATTATGATTACAGCCCTTTTAGAGTGTCTAGGAAGAGATGGCATGAGAATTAAGACTTATAGGAAGAAGGAAATTGGGAGAACATGGTTTGATCCAAGGGGACAAGAACAAAGGCATGAGGGGTTGGGGAACGTAATGAACATGTATGAGGAAAGGGGATTCCTCAAGGCAAAAGTTGGGCAAAATGCTGAAGAAGACAGACTTGGGTCCCAAGGGTTCTTCACCCTTGGCCAAACATATTCATGCTCAAGAAGGGGATATGGAAAGGAAGTGAGATCAGCTTCTTACTTTACAAAGCTCACTTCCTGCTATTCAGAAAGACTAGGAAGAGTGGAAACAAAAAGTCTTGCTAGGAGGTTAATCAACATATGAGCAGAATGATGCTTGGACAGAGGTGGCAGCCATGGAGATGGAGACAAATCCATAAATTCAAGATTATGAGTGAAAATGTGTTGAACTAGCAATGGATGGTTGAAGAAACAAAAGATGAGGCTTAGCTTGCTGCTTTGAGCCAAGGGTTGGATGGTTTTGGCCAGTGCACCAATTAGGAAGCATGTTTTGGAGCCAGTTCATCTAACTTAAAATTCTAAGTGCATTGTATATGTTAAACATTTAGAATAGTATTGGCAAACTTTTGATCTGAGTCAAAATTTAGTATATATATATATATATATCTTATGCTTAGGGAAGAAGGTTAGAGATGAAAAATAGCATTTATAGTTATGAGCCCAGATGAGACTGCCTGGAAGGAAAGCATAGCAAAGAGACCTGGGATATATAGCATTTAGAACAATGGTTCTAAAACTTTAGTCACAGCAATTATTTGGTGAGCAGTAGGTCTGGGGTCTGAGATTGCAAATCTAACAGACTGCAAATGTTATCAATGTCACTGGCCTCATAGAACACACTTGAAGTAACAAGAACTGAGGAGTTAGATAAATCAAGAAGATAGGAGAGTATTATGTGATAAAAGTAAAGACAAACATTATTTTAAGAGGGAGTAGGTGGTTGAATCAAATCACACAAAGTGGTGGAGAAACATTAAAGATAAATTGATGCAGATGATTGATGATATTACAAGGAGAAGCTTCATCTCATGCCAACCAAATAAGTATCCCAAAAATTTTCCAGGACCTTCTAGAAGAGACAATTAACCAACAATGCCAAAAAGTCTAATAGAATCAATATTAGGGTTAGCAGTTAATTAGAGGAACGTGGGAAGAAAATCAGCAGCAGAAAAACAAAGCAATGAAGGATATACAAATATGTTTCAGTAAACTCTCACTGTGAATGGTCTCAATTCTCCAATGAAAAGACCCAGATTAGCAGAATGGATCAAGAAACAAAACCTGATGGTATGCAGTATACAAGAAATACATTTAATAAAAAAATTCACAGACCAAAAGTAAAACAATGGAAAACAATATTTCATGCAATTTGAACCTGAAAAGAACAAGAGCAGGTGTTTTATTTTCTGATAAAGTAGACCTCAAGTCAAAAAATGATCAGAAGAGATAAAGAAGATCACTGAATATTGGTTAAGGAAACAATTCAACAAGAAGAGATAATGATTTTAAATTTATACACCAAATACCAGTGTACTGGACTCCATAAAATAAATACTACTGAACATAAAAGTTCGGACAAACTTTCCAACAGCAACAGAACACACATTTGTACCTGCAGGACATGGAATGTTCTCCAATATAGATCACAAGCTAGCCCATAAAGCCTTTAAGTTAATGTAGAAGAATGAAAATTTACCATGCATATTATAAAATCATAGTATGATGAAACTAGAGATCAGATCACAGAAAAATTCTACAAACACATAAAAAATAAACAATACTCTTGAATAATCAGTGAGTTACAGAAGAAATCAAGGAATAAATAAGTTTCTGGAAGCAAATGATAATGCCAGTACAACATAATAAATGGGGGACAATGAAAATAAGAGGTAATCTTTCAGCTGTGAATGCCTATATAAAGAAACAGTGAACCCAAATAAATAACCTAATGATATACCTCAGAGCCTTAGAGAAATAAGAATAGTCAAAACCCAAAATTAATAGGAAATTGTAAAGAAGAGAGCAGAAATTACTGAAATTGAAACAAAAAAATACAAAGAACTGATGTATCAACAATGTATCAAAGAGCAGGTTCTTTGAAAGAATAAAGAAAATAGGCAAACCCTTAGCCAATATTCTTTTAAAAAACACATAAAAAGACCCAAATATATGCAGTTAGAAACGAAAAAGGTGAAATCACATCAGACATTGCCAAAATCCAGACTAGTAATATGTCTTTGAAAACCTGTGCTCCAATAAATTAGAGAATCAAGAACAAATGAGTAGATTTCTAGATACATATAAATTTGCCAAGATGGAAACAAAAAGATACAAAACACCTGAATAACCCAATAGCAGGTAATTGAACTGAAGCAATAATTTTAAAAAATGCTATTGTGGACTGCTGATCTGTTTTATATATATATATATATATATATATATATATATATATATATATATATATATATATATATATATCTACCAACTGAGAACAGGTCATGGTGTGATGTATTCACTGTTTAATTCTACAAGAATTAAACATTAGATCAGAGATGACCTAATGCCAACAGTCTTCAAACTCTAACAAAATCAAGATAGAGAGTATTCCCATATTCATTCCTAGAAGCCAGCATTACTTTGATTCCAAAGCCAGAAAAGGACCCAACCAAAACACTATAAGCTAATTTCACTGATGATCATAGATGTAACAATCTTTGACCAAGCTATCAGTAAACAGAATAAAATGAATCATCAAAAAGAGCATATATCATGAGAAAGTAAGTTTCATCACACAGACATAGGAATGGCTCAACATGTGCAAATCAATTTAAAAGTCATATTACCATCTCAATAGGAACAGAAAAGGTCTTCGACAAAATCCAACATCTGTTCATGATAAAAACCCTGAATAAAATAGACATAAAAGGATCTTATTTCAATCTATTAAAAGCTACTTATTTAATCCCACTGGCAACATCATGTTAAGTTGGAAAGAGCCAAAGGCCTTGCCTCTAAAATCAGGAACAAGACAAGTGTGTCCATTTTTACTACTCCTGTTCAATATTGTACTTGAAACAGTAACCAGAGTAGGTGTAGAGTGGGAAGAAATACAAGGAATCTGCATAGGAAAGGAAGAAGTCAAATTATCATTGTTCATAGATGGCATTAATCTCTACATAGAGGACCAAAAGCATTCCCACAAAAGACTGCTGGAATTCATAACCAAATTCAATATTGCTATAGAATAAAAAAAAATCACACAAAAGTCAATAGTATTTTTGTGAACAACAGTAAACTCACCAAGAAAGAAATTCACAATAGCATCAAGAACAATTAAATGCTTAGGAATTAACTTAACCAAGGAAGTGAAAGAACTTTACCTGTTTTTTTTTTTTTTTTTGTATTTTAGGGAAGGGTCTACAGGGTGTTTAGGGTCTCACGACTAGATCGGACTCGTGGTGATCCACCTGTTTACAGCCTCCTAAGAGCTGGGGTTACAGGCATGCGCTACCTTGCCAAGACTCAATTGCCAACTCAGCACACCCCCCTGGGGGCGTGGCCAGAATGGCAGGCCTCGGTATCAAACTCCTGGCCCCTGTGCCTGCTTGTAAGAACTTTAGTCTACTGAGCTATTTGGCCGGCCCAGGAACTTTACATTGAAAAACACTTTGTACTCTGAAAAAGAAGACTAACAAGGGTATCAGAAAGTGGGAAGCTAGCCTCTGTTTCTAGATAGGCAAAACCAATATAGTGAAAATGGCCCACATTTCCAATACTGTATAGAGATTTAATATGATACTAATCAAAATTCCAATAGAATTCCTCACAAAACAAGAGAAAAGAATCTTAAAATTTATATGGAACAGTATATGACCAGAATAAAAAAGCAATTCAGGGCAACAAAAGCAAAACAGAAGGCCTCACAAACCTAGACTTCAAATTATACTATAAAGCTTTAGTCATAAGAACAGCATGGTAACAGATGTGGATCAACAGAACAAAATACAGAATGCAGAAACAGCTCTAGGAACATTAAGCTATTTGCACAAGCACCTCCCGCTCCAGTAATTGTTACAGAAACCCCAGAACCGGCAATGACTAGTGGTGTATATAGGCCTCCTGGGGCCAGGCTAACCACAACAAGGAAAATGCCACAAGGACCACCAGAAATATACAGTGATACACAGTTTCCATCCTTGCAGTCCACTGCCAAGCACGTAGAAAGCCGGAAGGATAAAGAAATGGAGAAGAGCTTTGAAGTAGTAAGACACAAAAATAGAGGTAGGGATGAGATTTCAAAAAACCAGGCCCTTAAACTTCAGCTAGACAACCAGTATGCTGTGCTTGAAAACCAGAAATGCAGCCACACACCTTACAATTAAGGAATAGTCTTTGCTAAGCCTCTAAGGTAACTAGACCACAGCTAATCACCACGAATGGTCTCTGTTGGATCTACAGCAGCGGATGCAGACCATGCATATGACCGACCTGTTGCACTATGGGAGTTTAAAATACCACAACCGCTCTTTATGTATGTTGGATTTAGGGGAATTTTCATTGTTATATAAATGTGTGAACTAGATTAAACACTTTTTTTCATAATTGCTCTGCAAATACAAAAAACCAAAACCTGCAGCCAGTGGTCATTTGGAAAATCTTTTTATGTTCAGATACTGAG
>PVKA01024200.1:0-34570 GCA_004027165.1 Ctenomys sociabilis | reverse complement strand
GTAGGTTTCAGAGCAAACATTATTGCCAAGAATAAAGAAAGCAATTTCATAGTGATAAATTAAAAAATTAATTTTTCAAGAAAGTATATGTGCATTCTAAAAATGATTTTTAGAAAAGAGATTCTAAGTGTGTATATACCTATCCACAAAGCTTATAAACACATGAAGCAAAATGTGATAGAACTATAAGGAGAAATGAAAGTCACAATTACAGAAGGACTCAACATTCCTCTCTCAATAAATAACAGAAAAAAAAGAGTATTTCAAAAGCTATTTAAACAGTACTATTGACAAATCTCAATATTTGCAGAATACTTCAGTCAACAATAAAAACAACCAATAATCTAAATGTTCCATGCTGCCAATGTGTTTTGGGGTGCAAGAAAATTACATGATATTCCATATTTTTGTTATGAAATAGGTTTCATATCATTTTGCCCAACTGTAGGCTAATGTAAGAGTTCTCAGCATGTTTAAGATAGACAAGTGAAGTTTACAGGGGATTCATTTGTTTGTTTTTTTGGATTCATTTGTTTTTGACTAAGTAACATTTTAATCTTATAATGGTTTTAGTAGGAAGGAATCCCTTTGTAAATGAAAGAATATATGTAACCTGATGAAAAGGAACAAGTCACATGGCCCAACAAGATAGCTCAGCAGGCTGAGCCCCTGCTTAGGCGAGCACCGGGACCAGGTTTGATCCCCGGCACTACCTGCTGCACTGGCCCTGCTCCAGGGGTGCACTGAGCCACCAAGACCAGGCATGGTGGTGCATGCCTGTAATCCCAGTGCTAGGGAGGCTGAAAACAGAAGGATCACGATGAGTTCAAGCTGCGCAGTACCAAATACATTAAAAAAAGAAAGTCACAAAAATATGACGCTCCCTTTTTGCTTTCCATCCTTTCTTTCAAGAATTTAGTCTGAAAGCCATAGGTGGGACCAAACAAGGGAGACTTCTACATAGTATGGGAGACTAAGGAAGTGGTAATTTCCCAGTGCTTGGAGCAAGAGCCTGAGCAAAACCTACAGAGGAGAGAGTCTGACAGGGAGGATAGCAGTGACTCAAGCTAGTACAGACTCATTGGGACAACGGTGTATCTGAATGGTGGTGGTGGGATGGCAGCATCAGGAGGAGAATGGTTATAAACACAGGGAGTTGTTCTAATAAATATCTTAAAACTAATGGGGAGACAGATTGCTCAGTGCCAGAGAAAAGACATAAAAGCAGAAAGAAAATAAAATGCACTTCTGTTGGACTGGAACTGGTGATTTCATAGTTTGCAAGATACAAAAAAATATGTGTCTGAGTATGTATATATGTACACATATACATGTACTTCCTAACTCCATAAGGAAAGTCTGAGAACTGAGATTACCCCCAACTGTATAGCACATACCTACATAGGCCCATATGCAGGTCTAGAAAACTATACCAAAAAAATAAATAAATAAAAGCTTCTTGGAGAAATGACTGATTCTACTCCAGAGGCAAAGGAAATATGAGCCTGCAATGTGCTGTGCTAAAGAATAAGTTCTTAAAGACTCATAGAAAATGTCCCAGTAACGTATACGAAAGAGCTAAAAGAGGTTCCCATGGCCAAAGCTGGAATTATTGAGTACCAAAATAAATAATTATAGTATCAGACTACAACCCACTGGATAAAATAGGAATCCATGTGCCCACATTGATACAAATAAACAGAAAGAAAGCTTTTCCTTAGAGTGGAATGTCACCTGATAAAATGGAAGAGATGATGGAATTAGAAAATAACCATTTGGTAACCATCATTTTAATAACTAATTCAGCCAAGGAACATCAATTTATACTGAAACTTGTGTAGAAATTTGTTGAAAAATTAGGTATTGATGTAAACTAAAAATCTTATTAGAAAATATTTATTGACTTCAAAGGCACAGAGGAGAAACTTGCCAGTTACCATTCTAGTCAAGGATTCACAAGATAGTATCACTAGTAATGAACAAATCCAAATGTGAACCATCTGAAAAGTAGCAAGAAAAACACAATACATATTGCATGTACATTATGCCTTCTAAAAATGGTTAACCTCTTCATGAGAAATCAGATAAGCCAAAATCAAGAGACATTACAAAATAACTGGCCTAAATGTTTTTTTTAAAATGTCAAGGACAGACTGAAACTGTTTCAGATTAACAGAATAAAGAGGAACGACAACCAAGTAGAATGTGTGATTGTAGGAGAAATCCTCTTGTTACAAAGGACACTGAGGCAGCTACAGAAACAAGACACCTGAATAGGATGTATGGGTTAGGTAGCAGTAACAAGTCAATGTTGACGTCTTTGAATTCAATGGGTAAGCTATGGTTATCTAAGAGTATTATTATTTGTAGAAGACATGCACTAATTTATTCAGGAATTCTGAGGAATGTCTTTCTAATTTATACTCAAGTTGTTAAATAAGGAAAAGCTCTATATACTAGTTCTACTATATCTCTAAATTTAAAAACAGTTAAAAGTAAAAAGGCACAAAATGCTTTAAAAAAAAAAAACCAAGGCAGAAAATATTAATGTAACGGTACCCCAAACCAAGACTTCCACAATGAAGCATCCTGCCCAATTCCTCATTCCATAGAAACAAAGGGTTCAATCCAAAAATATAGCAGAAAAGAGAGAAAACCAGTGAGCTGCCCTTTATCTGACACATTTTACAAGCTCAACAGTTTTCTCAGAGCAACAAATTTTCTGGGACTGAGTTCTTAATAACTGATACAGTAATTTCCATGGCTGTTAACAATCATGCAAAATAAGCATACAATTCTACTGCCACCAGTAGAATTCTACTACTCCCATATAAATCATTTTCCAGATACCTGTACCATGTGCTCATCTTTTTAACTGTCAAAAACAATTTTTGAAAATTTAATCATTTTGAATAGGAGTAAGTGCTTAATGTACTATTTACTTCCATGGTTTCCAGCACTGTATACAATGAAAATACAATGTGTTCTTAAAAAGACTAAGAGTCCATATGAACATGAGCAAGATGCTGAATTTACAGAAGATTCTTATAATCTTTTAAATGATATTTTATATATTTTCTGCTGGGCTCCCACAATATTTTATAGGCTTTCTTTTTGGCCAGCTCAGCATGTGATACCAGAGATCGAACCATAGTCCCCTAAGGCTGTCTAAGCTTGCCTAAGCAAGCACTTTGGACCACTGAGCTATCTTGCCGGCCCCTTTATGGGGCTTTCAACATGACTGCAGTAGCACCACTAATGATAATATTCAATGTATTATGACTTTGGAGATTAGATCATGATTTATAAAAGAAGTTCACAAATCTATAAAATGGTACACAAAGTAAAAGTAAACAATTTCTGAATGACGCTTTTGGATTCTTCCTATGTGTAGAATGTTGTAAAAAAAATTTTACAAATTGATATTAACAAATGTGGCCCTATTTTACTTCAGTTTTCAATCAAATTTTGCTCATAAATAAGACTGACACTAATCCAATTATGGGAAATAGTACACCCTGCCCTTTTAAAGAAAAAAAAAATGAGACCTAAAAGTCTATATCCACTGGCTCAGTGATTAGACTTAGTCTAGGGGAATTCTTATATGAGCATCTAGCACACTACTTGGAACTGTGGTAATATTATGAATAATGAACAATAGTTCGGTGGGGGTTTTTTTGTTTTGTTTTTTTAGGGGGTTGGTTTTTTTTTTTTAGTTTTTGTTACCAGGAATTGAACTCAGGATCTTGTTCTTGCCAGACAGGCACTTGTGTCACTGTGCTATATCCCTGGCACTGAACAATGTTTCTGGAGGCACAATTTTTTCTGTTCTCCTACCGACAAAGGCAAGAATAGATAATAACATAAAACAATGTAAATTTCTCATCTTTCATTCATGAAAGTAAAAAGTGACTAAAGTTTATGTACCAAAAAACAAAGCATTGTGAGTCAAGTTTCCATGGAAGGTGCTCATCCTTAGGTTTTTTTTATTTATTTATTTTAAACACAAGGCTCACTAATAAGTTGCCCAAGACGGACTTGAACTTATGATCCTCATGCATCAGTCTTTTAGAGTGCTGAGATTATGGGTATGTGGCACTACAGCTGGCTTCATGTTGTTTTATTAATAATAACCGTAATAAAGGAAAAAACAAGAAAGGTAACACATACCACTAGCTGGAACCACTAGTGGCACATGCATGACCGTCCAAGCACAAACGGATCTAACCACTTTTACCAGTCTTTTTACTAATTAACAAAAAGCCATCCAATGGGACAGTTGCACATGTACCACTAGTGGTTTAAGTCACCCGGCATTGAGACATATAAATTAGACTTCTGCCATGAACATGTTAAGGTGGTCACAGCTAAGCAGCGGGGATGGAGGAGGGTAGGAGGGGAGTTTTCATTTTATAATTTGATTTTTTAAAAACTAGTATGTAGAGGCTGTGCTTCAATTTTTAAAAATGTGCCAGTGGTGGGTGGGATAAGTATCACTTTCTCTACAAAGTTTTCCAGGATACATTGGGGTCTTTCCACTGTGCTCCCAGACAAGAAAATATGGGACATTATGAAAGCACTGACTATACTACATATACTTAATTGATTGACTACATCATCAGATTAATGTTTATACCTCCAGCATATAACCAGCACCAAGTATCTGGAAGTTTAACAATAAATGCTGAGTGAGTGAACATTTGAGTAATGGTCATAGTGAATAAAATTGATCATACTAATTCATTTGGAAAACAAAATCATAAAATGAACATCATTTAAAGTTCTATCACGCTAACTGTATCTTATTCCCCCAAAATTGATTTTTAATAGAAACCTTTGATGAATTCCCAGGAAAAGTTAAAAGAAATTTTGAAAGGAAAAAATGCCTTTTCCATTTGCTTTCTATCAGAGGCCCTTTCGCCACCTCCTATGAGTAGTGAAAACTCAGTATATCAAATACAGACTGCTTTGCAGATGCCAGCACACACTGTGCTGTCAGAGTATCTTTCAGAATGGTGAATTTATTTATGTATAAACAATGTTTCAAGTCTATTCAAAAGGCTCCACAAAGTAATTCCACATGACAACTTCTTTCTACCATAAAAATCTACTTATACTAAAAAGAAAACTGTAGTTTAAAAACAAGCACTGAGAAATTACAGTTTCCAAGGCTACAGGGGACATCTTAATTTTGAAGCATCAAAACTAGAATGCCTAACAGTTTGAATAAGAACTTTTTTCTCAGAGGAACTATAACACTTTCTTTTTCTATCTGGTCAATATTAAAAGTTTTATAATAGTTTTATCATATATGGAACCAATAAGTTAGACATTCATTTTTAGCCTTGAAAAGACAACATCTGAAGTCAGCCAATCACTAATTTTGCAGCTCAGATCCAAAGTGTGAAGAACTGTTAGCATTATGTGGCCTTTTGATCAAATCAACAAAAACCAAATGGGAGTTGTGGTGAAGTGAAAAATGTATAAAAGACCTTCACTGAGTATACATATTCTACTGAAGCAACAGATCCTATTTAAAAGAGCACAGAGCAATAACGAAACCTCAATCAAACTTTTGGAGAATGCAGAGGAAGTGTTACATAATCTTGGGCAAATTAGAAAACCTCCCTGAGCCTCACCGACTCATTTGCCTAATATGTAGGATTGCTGGAAAGATTAAATAAAACAATAAAATAGATGCAATTCCTAGTATAAAATCAAGGCTAGGGAGATCGACTCAGTAGAATAAGCACTTCCCTGGCAAGTGCAAGGGTCTGAGTTCAATCCCCGGCAAAAAAAAATAATAATAATAATAAAAATAATAAACTCCTAGCATAAAATCTTCACAGGCATTCAAAAAAGTGATTAGTAGCCAGACATGGCAATGCACACCTACAGTTCCAGCTATTTGGGAAGCTGAGGCAGGAGAGTTATTTGAGCCCAGTTCAAGGTCAACCTAGACAAAAGAGCAAGACTCTATCCAAAACAAAACAGTGAAAAACTAGTATTAAGGGAATAGGTGATTTCTACATTAAAAAAAGAAAGGTTAATAAAGCTAAGTGTATACAGGGCACAAAATACATGTTAAATGCTAAAAGGGTGCAAGGACAGACATGAGATCCAAGGCCTCCAGAGCAGATGAATGTAATCTGCATCTAAAAGAACTTCTTTAAGTCAGGAAAGCTTTTCCTATCTTTCATTCTATTACCTAGGTATCTGCTTCTACTCTTGTGTGCCTGGCAAGATTCTAACTGTTCTTTGTTAACAAGTGCCAGGTGCCAGAGAATGGCAATAATAGCAACAAAAGCTAATGTCTCTGTCCCCACAAGGCATACTATCTACTGGGACTACAGGATCATTAAACAGACAATTATATATGACTATGCAAAGTTTTTAAATTGTCTTAGTCACTGTCCCATAGCTGGAATAAAATACCCAACACCCATCAACTTGCAGAGATATTTACTTGGGCTAACAGTTTTAGTCCATAGTAAAACTGGCCTGGAGTAGGGTGTGACAGAGGAAAAGCTAGTCCACCCAGACAAGCAGCAAGCAGAGAAGGGAGTGGTCAGGCAAAAACACATACTTCTGGGTCACTGCCCCACTGACCTGCCTCCAAACAGGTCTACCTCTTTCAGCAGCACACTCAGCTGCTGAACTCATTAAATGAATGAATGCACTCATGAGTACAGCACCCCATAATCCCCAAACATTCCAAACACAAAGACTTTGGGAGGACTTTTGAGACATAAACAATGATAGTAACAGATGGCAATGTGATTCCTTCCTTTTCTCCACTCCACCAACCTAACCCCCATAAGGATATGGCTGAGCAAAACTGAGACCAACATTTAGATTCTGCGGCAAGGTAAGAGGGTTTCATTCAACCTATTTTTTATTTATTTTTGGTACTGGGGATCGAACTCAGGACCTTGCACTTGCCAAGCAGGTGCACACTGAGCTATTTCCCCAGCCTCCTTGAGCCTAAATCCACCTGTTATGGTTTGTGTCTAGTTGTCCCTGCAAAGCCTCATGCAGTCATGGAGTAGACTTCTAAAGTTTGTGATTAATTCATGACTCACTGGGATTATGGATGTGAGTGCTGCTGGGATTATGGATGTGAGTACTGTAGCCAGTCTGGGGCTAATAGCCTGAATGCAACAAAAAGGAGACGGACTTGTTCTCTGTTGCCATTGCTGCCACTACGCTGTTTTCTGCTACCCTGAACTGGTGCTCTCTGCTGTGTGCCAATCTGCCTTGGAACCAGCTGAGTATGGAATGAAACCTCCACTAACTATGAGCTAATAAACCTTTCCTTTCTTAATTTTAGGTGTTGGATATTCTGTCCCAGCAATGAAAGAAGAGTAACCAAGAGACACCACCTATTTAAACCTAGTCTTTTCTCCAGAGTTGCTCTGGTCTCATGTTTCCTTTATGTAGTTTCTCATGAAGTAGCACTATGATTTTCATTCCACTCTTGTTTCATTCCACTCTAGCTTCCACCAGGACAGACTAGCAGATGACTGACACAGGAGCGCAAGACCCTAGTAATAGTTGTTTTCAATAAAGATTGGTTGAAACTGACATTTTATTTCAAATAATTGACCAGCATTATTAGATTACTGGACTACTAGACCCCCCATACTAAAATTCTCAACTGCAAAATTTGAGTTTTTTGCATGTACTATGATTTATAAGGATAATTACTATGTGTTAAAATTTTTATATACCTTCTCATAGGCATAATCATAAATGACCATCAAAAATGCTAGAAATCCATAAACTCAAATAATAAGAAAACATCACACACCTCAATCAAGGGACATTCTACAAAGTATTTCAAATCTGTCTAAGTTGCCAATGAGAAATGTCTTGAAAAACTGTGATAGCCAACAAAAGCCTAAGGAGACATGATGACTAAATGTAATGTGGTTTCTAGGGTGATATTTTGGAAATGGAGATCTAAGAAAGTTAGTAATATTTCAGTATCAGTTTACTAATTATATAAGAAATGTATCAAAACAGCAAAAGACAGAAAGAGCAGGAAGGCATTATATATAAACCCTCTAGAACATCTTAGCAATGTTTTTATAATCTAAAATTATTGTAAGAATATTTTTTAAAGCCAGTCATTTTGGTGCACAGCTATAATCTCAGTATGCTGGGAAGCTAAATTAGGAGGATCACAATTTAAAATCTAATCAAGAAAACTTACAAAACTTAAAGGGGGGAAGCATGGCTCAGGATGTAGCTCAGTAACAAGGTCCTGGGTTCCATTCCCAGTACCAAATAAATAAATAAATAAATAAAATGTCAGAAATGGGCTTCATATAGTAACAATAGTTTGCTGAAGTTGTAAGCTAGTTTTGCAAAATAAGAACATATATTTAAAAAAATACATATGGGCTGGGGAGATAGCTCAGAAAAATAAGTGCTTGCCTGGCAAGTGAAGGGTCCTGAGTTTAATCCTCAGTAAGGCGCAAAAAAAAAAAAAAAAAGCTAATTTATCATAAATTTACTTAGGATCTTCATGCTTCTAAAACCACTGGGGAAAAGTACCCAATATTTAGCCTGCCTTTTCCTGTCCTTTAAAAAAAAGTTATAATAAAAATTTTGAATAAAGGAAGTTTTATTGCTTAAATACATAAACTATATAGCTTATATGCAGGTCAATTCCTATTTACTGGGGAAAAGAAAAGAGAAAGGATGGTCACAAAAGGAATTTGTGTTTAAAAAAATACAAAAGAACTTGTTAGATTATAATCAAAATATAACAATCATCTGCAATATCAACAACCCTATATTTTACCACTAAATCTTTTCCCCAATAGATTTAGTTGACAATGTACTCTTTTAAAATATCAATCTAGCCAGGCACGGTGGCCCACACCTATAATCTCAGCTGCCATAGGAGGATTGGCTCAAGTTTGAAACCAACCTGAGCTACAAAATGAACTCAAGGCTGGTCTGAGCTGCATGGTGAAACCTTGTCTCAAAAAGACTACAAAAAATAAAAATAAAAAAAATGTTGTTTTAGTCTACAGCATGTTCAGGGTCTCTCACTACTAGATCGGACTGTAGTGATTCCCCATGTTTACAACCTTCCAAGAGGTGGGATTACAGACACAAACTACCATGCCCAGTCTCCATTGTCACGGCACAGCAGATCTGGGGACTGAACACCCCACACCCCTTGTGCCTGCTTGCAGGTACTTTAATCTGCTGAGCTATTTGGCTGGCCCTTAAAAATACTAAAAATTAAATAATTTAATTAAATGTCAATCTAATCCTCCTACAGTCATTTTTTTTCTCCTACAGTTATTTTTGAACTAATGCTACAAGTTTGAAGATCTTGAAAATCAAGCCAGGTGGTCTGTCTCAAAGTAAGCCACTCAAAAACAGGTTTTGTGCAAAGTGCCCTAAGATAAGAATAGGTAGTCAAACCCCACTGAGCTCTTTTTCCTCAGAAGTGCAAGAAAATTATTCTATCCAGATTTTTAAGATCTACTGCCTTGCAAAATCAGTGATTTCTTTATATACAATCATATATAAACATGCATGAAAGCCAAAGGTGCTTCATGTGTGATATTCTGAAGAAATTATCAGCAAATAAAAAAGAGCAATAATCAATCACAGGTGGCTTCAAATTTAGAAGCAATTCATATAATACAGCTAACCATTTAAAATGTACAACTTAGTGGCATATAGTACATTTATAATATGATTACCACATAATCATAGATTCTTGACCTCAGAAATAACTAGTTTCCTCCCTGCCGTAGTCTACAATAGCTAATAAATGTTTCCTTTCTCCCTTTCAAAGATGATACATTTACTTCTTATATCATTGCATGATTAGTATACAGTGGTACCTTTGAAGGTAAACATTTGCTCCTCCAATAGGGAATACACTGTCTCCTCACAAGGATACTTAACCTAGAATATATCTCTAATTGCTAAAAAGTACCTCCTTTCATTGAGTCAGTATTTGGCTCCCAATATTCACATGATGCCACCTTAACTGCAAAATGAGGATAATAATATCCACTTTATACTACATAAGATCACACACACTTTTACTGTTCTACAGACCACTCCTCTACTTCCTAAACACCCCCAGTCCCTTTAATGTATATATTGTTTGATATGCTGCTGTAATGGCTGATTGTGTCAACTTGAGAAGTTTAGAAGCTTAATTAAATCAGCAATCCTACATCTTAGGATATAGAGGACTCACCCTGGGGTGGCTTGTTGCCTGGACAGTATAAAGGGAAAAAATAAGGAAGGATAGACTGGCTTCTGTTCTTTGGAGGCGCTTCAATATTTATCTTTAGCTTGGATATACTCTCCTGGTTTTTAGCACAGATGCTTCTGCGTGGATCCTTTGGCCTTCCACCATAGACTCTTCAGCTTTCCATCATAAACCATTCAGACTGTTCAGGGGAGGACCCATCAGCCTCCTGACATGGCCTGACAAGGACACTGCAGTGAATTTCAGACCTTGGACTGAAACCTCCAGTCTCCAGGATGCAAACACCCTCTGGTGTCATAAGATGGTCTTGTAATTCCTTTACATTTGTGTATCTTGTGTCACATCTGTTTCTCTAGTAAAATACATATGCTTATGTAGCCACTTTCCCTTTTTGCTAACATCTGTATTCCTCTCAGTAAGCATTCCACATTAGTAACTGAAAATTTTAGCTCCTATTCTGATCTTCCTTTCTACTACTTCTGCCATTATTCATTGGGTTTGTTTGTTTGTTATTTTTTGTATTTAGTACAGGGTCTACAGGGTCTCACTACACAGATCAGTCTAGTAGTGATCCTCCTGTTTTCAGCTTTCCAAGTGCTGGAATTACAGATATGTGTTACCACACCTAGTCTCAATCACTGTCAACACACATGTGGAGCTGGGAATAGAACTCTGTTCCTTGCGCTTTACCTCAGCAGGCTCTTTTAATCTGCTGAGCTATTTGGCCAGCCCATCCTGCCCTTATTCTTGATACCATGTACTACCACAATCTACCAGATTCTTGGCTTCTACCTAGTCCATTTATTCTTACACTTTAAATCATAATCAGAAACTTCAGCAACTTTAGGACCTGCTGCAAGCATACCAACCTCTATCATCCATCTAAATCACTTCAGCTCAATACCCCAGCAGTATGTCTTTACCACAGAACTGCTGATCTGTGGATTCTACCACTTTCATGGACCATCAGTTCCTTTATGCCCTCATTTCTCTTTCATTTGGCTTAGATTCCAAGGCCCAGCATTAGAAATCACTTATTTGGCCAGGCACAGTGCATGCATGTAACCCCCAACACTGAGCAAACTGAGGCAGGAGGATCCTTGTGCATTTGAGCCCAGCCTGAAATGCTTTACAAAGTAAATTCAAAGCCAACCTGAAATGCAGTGAAAACCAGTTTCAAAAATCACAAAAAAGGAAATCACTTCTTTGACCCTCCCTTTTCCCTTCCTTGAATTAACTAATCTCAGTTCTGAATACACTGAACTCACTGTCCCCTCAGCCTCTTTAGTCAAGTACTGTAACCATGCTGAATGCTCTTCCTTTAAATGTATGTCCAGAGTATGCTCTTGGGCCAGCAGCATCCAAATTCCCTGAATGAGCTAGAAATGTAAGTTCCAAGGGTGTGCCGCAGACCTGGGCGTGTAGGTACAGCAGTTTTATATCAATCCTCTAGCTGATTCCAGGCTGGAAACACCAGTTTGGTCAGTTCACTCTCATTCTCCAAGATGGCTAT
Organism: Ctenomys sociabilis; assembly: GCA_004027165.1. Lineage (NCBI taxonomy): Eukaryota > Metazoa > Chordata > Mammalia > Rodentia > Ctenomyidae > Ctenomys > Ctenomys sociabilis. Next base: position 22,805 of record PVKA01024200.1, on the reverse strand, counting down.
TTTTAAACTTTTTCCTTTCTCCCCAAGCCTTGTCCTGTATATGCCTTCCACCTTCCTGACACATGGTTGATAACCAAAAAAAGATGCCATCAAAGGCCAATTCATTCATTCTCCCATCACCAAATTTGTCAAATTATTCTACAGCTACACTATATTCTCTACCTTCCACCAACAGATATATAGCCTTCTCTAAGGCCAAACCATGCATTTAAAACTGGATTCCAAAATTCTCACTAATCAACAATTTTTCTGACTGGAAGGGCTAATAGCAGGGGATACTATGATACCAGTATATCGGCAGGAATACTCCCTTACTTAATGCAGTCAGAGATTTCCTATATGACATGGATATGATAAAAGTCTCCTTCAAAACAAGAAAACATTTCCCTGAATCTCTCATTTTCTTCCTGCATTAGTAACATTTCCTTGCTCTTCTAGACAAAAAATTTACAAAATAGTCTTTAGTTCTTAATTTCCTCACTTAACCCACTTACATCATACCACCGAAACTGCTCTTATAAATACCACCAATCACCTCCAAAGTTGCAAAATTCAGCATTTCATTTTCAGTCCTCATCTGAACCAATTAGCAACACAAAATCATTATTCCATGCCTGCAAAGTACTGAATTTGCCACTGCTTTCTGTGATACCTTATTCTTCTAGGGCTTCCCCATCTCATTTCCCCTTTTGCCTCTGTTATATGTTCTTGAACTAGTAGTACCTTAAGCTAAATCTGGGGGGTAGATGTGGTGGAAGACCATTATTCCTGTAGCCATCCATGGTAGCCCCTCTTAAGCATGAGTTCTGCCAACAGTCTCCTCACTGGAATATCTGGAAGTGTGGGCTGCCTACATTACCATAGTAAGTTGCTGACCACTGATTGAGAGTTGTGGTGGGCTCACCTGAAACCCCAGGAGTGGTATGTCCCTTAAGTCCAGGAGCAGCCTTCAACTTCTTCTCTAACCTTCTCATCATTTTGTTAAGTACCTAATTTAGAACAGTAAATCTGCTTAAAATGTACACAATGGTTTGCTTCCTATACTGATTTAATCCCTTAATTCACATCTCTGGTACCAACACTCACTTGAAATCAAAGCTGTACCCAACTGTCTTCTCAGCAGCTCTACCTTCATATATCACAAGTATCTCAGTCCTAGCAGGTACCCAATATAATCTTGATTACCTAAAAATATTTGTTTTCATGTACATATTCTACCACAATTCATCTATTTACTTACTCAGGCTAGATACTTGGGGGTTGTCTTTAAGTCCAAGTTCTTTCACACATCCTACATTTAAGTAGTTAGCTCCCACCTCAAAATATTGGGAATCTAACTGCTTCTCTCTATTTATCCCAACTGCTACCAGACTAATCTAAGCTATTCTCTCTGGCCCAGATTACAAAATGTGGTATTCTCCTAACTGATCTCAGTCTTGTTACTCTTTCTCCACTCAATTTATTTCCCATGCCAGATTCATTTTTTCTTTTTCCTTCATTTTCTTTGTAGGGTCTTGGAGATTGAATGAATCCAGGACCTTGTATATGCTAAGCATGCACTCTACCACTAAGCTATACCCTCTCTCCTAGTCACTTTCTTTATGTAACATTCAGATCACATTACTCTCTTACTCAAAATCCTTGAACAGCTTCCTATCATGCCTTACAATAAATAAATAATGCTATGGTTTGTGTCTAGTTGTCCCCCCAAAGCCTCATGTAGTCATGAGGTGGGGACTTCTGGAGTTTGTGATTAACTCATGATCCACTGGGATTATGTGTGATCCAAGGCTGGGATTGTGAGTCTTAGTAATGCTGGGATTATGGGTGTGAGGACTACACCCCAGCCCGGGGCAGAGAGCCTCAATGGAATAAAAGAGACAGACTTTTGGTAGCGATTGTTCTTTGCTGTCCTTGTTGCTGTTCGGCCGCTATGAACTGCTGCTCTCTGCCATGTGCCTCTCTGCCTTGGAGCCAGATAAATATGGACTGAAACTTCCAGTAACTGTGAGCTAAATAAACCTTTCCTTCCTTTATTTTGGGTGTTGGGTATTTGTCCTGGCAACGAGAGAAGAGTAACTAAGACAAATAAATAAACTTTAAACTCTATACAATCTGGTCTCTGCCATCTTTACTTGTTTTGATCAAACTAGACCTACCTCCCAGCTGTAGCTGCTCTTGCAACAAACCACACTGGCTCCCACTTTGGGACTTCCATACCTATGATTTCTTCTCTCTGGAATGTTCTTTCTCAAATCCCTGTTAAAGTATTTTCTGCTCAGTGAGGTCTTCCTACTCTGAAATAACTCATCCTACCATCTTCAGTATTTGATAGCCCTCATATTCTGCTACATTTTTTCCCCATAGCACTTACTATGGCTAAAATAAATTAATTTTAGAAATTACTTTTATTTATTTCTGAATTTCCCAGTAGCATATAACCTCTATAAGAGTAGGAGCATTTTCTTTCTTAAGAATATGGGAAAGGTCTGGTACACAACAAACACCGAATACATATAGCTATTATAATAGTTTACTCCCTGAAAAAGCACATCTATATATACTTTTCCCTTCCAAATTATATTGCTTCAGAAAGAAACCAAATTCTGTACAATTTGGTGGCAGCATGGAAAAAGGGAAGGAAATAGATAAAATCCTGGCTCTGACAGGATTTTATGCAGTCTTAGGCAAGTCAATTCCTTTTTCTCGATCTCAGTTTCCTCAGTAAAGCAGAGATAATAAAGAATAGCAGCAATCTTATAGGGTTCCTCAGAGGATTAAATAAGACAAAGTCTATAAAGTTCTTACAAGGTACTTATTCACTAAATGTATTATTACTCAAAAACTTGTTCGCCAAATTAGCTAAATAACTATTTAAAGATAGCAACTGTATTCTCAAAGTCCTTTCTTCTCCAGGCTATATATCCTCTGTGCCCAACTATTCCTTATTATGACTACTTTAAAACCATTCATCATCCTGGCTACCTCCCCCAGCTCTCTCTCATCAAAATAAACTGGGACTCACACACAATATTCCCATTATGATCTAATGAATACAAAGTCCAAGAAAACTATTACTTCACATAATCTGGACAATATATTTTAATTAATGCAATAAGACAATCTTAGCTCCTTTTTAATGTTGCTGAGTCAATTTCTTGACTTATACTGAATTTCTCATAAGTATAAATCTCCAGATGTTTTCCCCATAAACTTTTTAAAGCCAGTTCCTCTCCAATGTTCAAATTCGACTATCTAAATCAAAGAATCTTGGAGAAAGAAAAATCAGCGCTACCATTGAAAAGTCATTTTACCTCTATGGTTTTATGCTCTGGCAGAGTCCAAATTTAAGGAATGAAAGTCTGATAACAGTCAGGGATGTTAATTAAGGAAAACTCATGTCTCTACCCACTTTATGCTTAAAAAGTTGAGGGAAAAACACGGTCACAGGGCCATGAGTTGCAGGAATATTCAACAAACCTACAGGCGTCACTTATCCCCTCTAGAGGGCAGTGCGGAGGAGGGGAACACATCAGATAAACACACTATGGACTTTCACACAAAGCTTCTGATCAAAGTCTCCAACCAGAGCCAGCAGCCGCAGAAATGCCTGGCCCACCAAGGTGCACCACCAAAAGAGACATCCTACTGTACTGGGATGTGTAGGGGTGCACTTACACACTCTCATCAAGGGAAAGCAATGTCAGGGAATTTCTCCACATGAGATGGAGAAGCATAATGGAAAAGGTCCCTGCCATGAATAAAATCTAGACTCTACACAACTTTCTAGCTGAATACTGTAGGATCAAGGTGCTTACTTTTTCCTAGCTTCAGACTATTTTCCAGTAAAACAGAATCAGAATAGAAGCATGGCTATTATGAATATTATAAAAATATGCAGCTACAAAATTTAGCTTGAAGGGCTTTTTATTTTAGATACTATTTCAAATATTACTTCCCTAACCCCTGTATAGGCCCTTTGTTTAAAAAAGAAAAAAGGAAGGAAAGAACTCTGCCTTATTCATAGAACACGAAATATTAGGAATTATTATTAACTTCTCAATGAATGAAAGCCTTTTGCTTGCTGTATCTGTTAATCTGTTCTACCAGAATACAAGTCCCCAAAGTAAGAAGCTGGCTTCTCATGTTAATAGAGTATTTCCAGTCATAAAGAATCAACTGTAGGAATACAGTTATTATGAAACACACTTTCAACAGATAAATATGTTGTATCTTAAGAGTTTCTTCAAGGTACAACATTCACCTTCAGAATAAAAGTTAGTCCAAGGTCTAGATGATATCCTGATGAGCATAATGTATTAATTTTAAAAGCTATGATAAGTTCCCTTAATAAAACAGCATGTAAAAATCAAGTTATGGGCGGGGTAGGTGTTTAATGGTAACTGGTTATTTTTATTGGCACAGACATGAGGGTGAAATCACTAACCCTTGGAAAGCTGCCTTGGAACATGCCTGGCACCAGTGGGAATGTACAAGTTACAAGGCAGCTATAAGGGGTGTGATGGCAAAGCCTTAATTTGCAGTGACATCTCAAACAAAGCAGCCTTAGTAAAGTAACCCTGTGAATCCAGGCCAGAACTGAAGGACAGGGGGGAGAGAGTATGGTTCATCTCTTGGCAGATGACTATTCATATACTGAATTGCCATCGAAGAATGTTTTTTATTTTACTTTTTTATGCTCATTTTATTCTTCTTTTACATCTGAAAATTAACTTTTCCTATAACTCAGTAGTGTTAAACACTGTTTAGGGAGGGTTCATTTAACTTATCCTCTATGTTCCCACTCTCTGTTTAGTAAACTAGAGAAAACAGACTTGGCCACATGAATAGCCTACAAAAGGACCTGGTTAAAGGCTAGGAGAACAATCAGGAACACTCATATTTAACTTGTACTTAACCACTGGTTCACTCGTTTAATAAACTTAAGTTGATTTAACACATAAGGCTTTTATATGACTTTCATTAGCAAATTCTTTTCCAAAATTAACTAATCAGACACTTTATATTAAAAATATGCCATGACTGTAATAGAACAAGTCCAAAGTTGGTGTTAGTCATCTTTTCAAAGATGACTAAAAACCTACCATTTTAAAAACACCTCCATAAATATATGTTACTTAATTAACACCCAACCATCTTGTATTTCACCCAGGTGTTTAGTCAGTCATTTATTCAACAAATATTTATTAAGTATCTACTCTAAGCCAGGGTGATACTACATACAGGAACAAAATTGTGAACTGGACCTATAAGATGCCTAAACTTACATGGTCTATTTTCCTTATTCTCATGAGAAACATTTTAAAGCAAATACTTTATTTTAGCTCCCACAAAAAGTGCTTTTAATTTCAACATCAGAAACCATTTGAGGGCTGGCCAAATAGCTCAGCAGATTAAAGCATCTGATTAGGCAGATGTAGGGGCTGGAGGTTTGATCCCCCGTGTGGGGGTACACTGAGATGGCCATTGAGACTGGGTATAGTGGCATGCACCTGTAATCCCAGCCACTTGAGATTCTGTAAACAGGAGGATCACTATGAGGAGGTCGGATCTACAGAGTGAGACCCTATACACCCTGTCCTAAATACAAAAAAAAAAAAAAAGAAGAAGAAAGAAACCATTTTGTCCAAGAATTCATAAAATAACTTATGTGCAACTGAAATACTAGCTAGAATGGTTTCTGAAATAAAATGGAAATTGTACTGAAATTATTGAATTGACTAAGAGAATTACAAAATAAAAGTATATATACTGCTTTTATATAATAAAAGTATGTATACTGCTATACCTATAATTTTCAAAATCTAGAGGAGACTGATGATGGTTTCCTACTAAAATACTATCACCAATAAACCAAGTAGAAGTAGAAAACATTGGATAGGGCAAGTAGCACTAAAGAAATTAGAAAAAGACTTGCATTAAAAAAAAAAAACAGCTACCTGGTTGATTTAATAGTTAAATTCTAACAAACCTCGAAAGAACTGAGACCACCCCCAAATCATTTAATGTTTCATATGAAATGAAGCTAATCATTAACAAATACAGTACTTAACTAACCATCTGTTCAGGCACTGTAACACTTGCATTTGTTTAATTCTCCTAATAACCCAATGAGATATATGCTATTATTAATATCATTTTACATTTAGTACTATAGAGTAAGATGGAAATTTTCATAATTCAGTTCTAAGTCTTGGTAACAGCAGATACTCACTTCCTTCCAAACAGTAAGTACTACAACAAATATTATACCATACACTTAGTCTCCTGTATAAAAACGATCAAGAGTTAGGTATAACTAATTGGTAATACAGTATCAGGAAATCTACATTTACTGAAACTATAAAGAAAATTTAAAATATAGTAATAAAAGTAGAAAGGCAATAGAATAACATATAATACAAGAAAGGTTTCCAAAAACTTCAACATCTTTTCCTAATAAAAGCATTAAGTAAACAGAAATAATTGTTTGAAATATTTTTCAAAATTAGCAAAAATATTTAACAGCAAAATGCTGAACATTTTTGAGTAAAATAATAAACAGGGAAGTTTACAATGACCATTACTTTCTACATTATTTTGAAATTTCTAGAAGGCATACAACTGAAAAAAAGACTGGAAAAATCACTAGTTCAAAGAAATAAATACTAGTAATATTGATAAGTGCATGCCAAAAAATTGTTGTTTCTTTAGAAAATAGGATGAACAGTATTTGGATAGTCATTGCATGCATGATTTTCTTAAAATTATAGTTTTCCCTATAATAGCCATAAGTATACAATATCAGAAATGAAGGCCATATTTTATACAAAGTAGTATAAAATGTGTAACATACTTATGAACAAATTTAACAGAAAGGCAAATGACCACCTGAAGAAAACTACAAAATATTAGTGAAGCAGTAAAATAAATCTTTTGCCCTGTGCCACAGTCACAAAATACAATAAAAAATTTAGTAAATGCTGGCATACAATGTTCTTGAACATCTTATGTAAAATTCATAGCTCTCCCAAATCAATACAAAAATGCCAATTTAAACTCCAATAAGGTTGATGTTTTTTAGAATAGGAGTAAGTGAACTTACAGTTTACATGAAAGAATAAAGGGGAACAATCCAAAGAAATATAAAAACAACAGCAAGAGAAGGACTTGTTTTACTTCATATTAGAATATACCAAAAAAAACTTGCCTACTCATATTAATAGCAGTATAATCCATGGTAGCTAAAAGCCTATATGTCCATCAATAGATGAATGTATAAAGAAAATGTAGTACAGTATTTATACACAATGGCGTACTACTCTGCCATAATGAAAGATAGACACAGAGATCGGGATACAGCTAGTGGCACAGTGCCTACCTCACAAACCAAAGGTACTGAGTTTGATTCCCAGTACCAGAAGAAAAAAAAAAAAAAAAGATGGATGCACCTCAAGACAATAACATTAAGTAAAATAAATCAAGACACAAAAGTCTAAACATCTCATGGACTCACTTATATGAAAAACTCAAATATAAAGAGCAAACTAAAAGATACATACAGTAACAGGAAACAGGAAGACAGATCTTTTGCAAAAGGAAGGAGACCAAACAATGAAGAGAAGGAAAAAGGAGAGGGGAGGGGACGGGATGGGGAGCGGAGGAGATGGGGAAGGAGAAGGGGAGGTATGAGAAGGGGTGGGTATGGAGAAGGGGAGGGGAAGGAAGTGGAGGGGAAGTGAGAGGAGAAGAGGGCAGGGGAGGGGAGAAGAGGGCAGGGGAGGAGAGAAGAGGGCAGGGGAGGGGAGAGATGTGCTACATATGGGTACTACCCACATACTTCCACTATGTAATCATTAACATACTGGAAACATACTGATAAAAAAATAAAAATTGAAAGAAAAAATAAATATAAAATTATAAATGAATCTGAAAGTTGTAAGAGACAAAAAGTCAACAAAACCAAAACTACATCTCAATATATATGAACTTTTAATATATGATGAAGTCAGTATCTGAATTCATGGGAAAAGAAATGTGATGGCACACATCTGTAAAAAACTTAATTTCTATTGTATGGAATAGCCACACAATATATTGAAGAATAAATTACAAATTGTATTAAAGAATCAGTAAGTAAAACATATATAAATCTCAAGTAGAGGTTAGACAATATTTATAGAATCAAGGCATAGAAAATACCCACAGGAAGGACCCAAGAATGCCCAGAAATTATAGAAGAAGAAATAAAAGGAGTATACAACAAAATATAAACATTTAGTATAAGCTATCGTGAATCAACATTTAACTTATAAAGTTGGGAAAAATATCAAGGACTCTTACAAATTTCTGAGACAAATACAATTTTTTTCTTGTGAAAGGGTCTCTTTATGCAGTCCAGAATGGCCTTGGGCTTACAGGCATATGCTACTATGGCCAACTGCAACTTTTCAAAGTAAAATAGATGAATACACAAATTCACAGGTTATGCTAAATGGTTAACAAATTTAAGAAAAGATGTTCAATTTTACTTGTAGCTCAAACTTAGTACTTGTATCAGACTAGCAAAAATAGAAATAATGCTGTGTCATTTACACATTAAAAAAAAATCACAAAAATTTATGATACATATACTCAGCAGAGATTATTAAACAGTAATGCCACATAATATATGTGCCCTTTGAGAAAATAATCTGGTATCTTAAAACTAAAACTTTATAGGCTCTTTGACTTTTAACAACCTAGGTTTGCAGATCAAAAATTGGAGAAATGGAAGGGCTGCAAGGTCAGCCAACACTGTGGCCCTAGCCTTTCAAGGTCAGTGAAGACTCAGGATATAGGAGAACCTGTACTGCAACATCACACAACTCAGGTTATGCCCCAAATTTTCTGATCAAGGAGATTATGGAGTCACAGAGGAATAGGATCCATGATCTATAGTATGCCTAAGGAGAGTCAAATGGACAGAAAACTTTCCCTCAGGCTTCCACAGAGAGCAAATTGGTCAAGCAATGGCCGTGACTCATCCACATGGCTGACACTGACAAAGGATCTATAAAGTGAGATACAGGGTTACAAGATAAACCCTGAGGGGACTTGACTGATCTTATCAGATACAAAAGTTACATTTTTTGTTATATAGGTCTTGCTTTATGTTGGTCTTAATCATCCAGCAGAAAAGTATAAAAAAGGTATATAAAGTAAAGCCATAACAATATGATTAGCTGTAAATGGCTCTAGTCAACAATTTCTTTAGATAACCCACTACTATTGTGGACTGCTGGACTGTGTTGGAGTGTTTTGCTGAATTCAAGCACCTATAATAATTGAATGCCAATAGAATACCCATTGCTGACAGGACTAAACAAAAAAAGGGGGCTACAAAGGAAGGACCATTCTGTGTTTGTATAAACAGTACAGTTAGGATAAATATGCAGTACTTTTGTGTAATTCTATGAGAAGAAGGATTTGCACTAGCAGTGTTTAGACAGGATATCCTGTCTACTTCTTGTACTGTGGATGATCACTACGAAGATAACAATGTAAAAAGTATCAATTATTGAAACTGTACTATAATTCAGCTTTAAAAAAAAAAAGATAGGCATACAGCTACATTCTCTTAAGAAATTCACTGAATAGAGGCATCCGTTCTAATAGTGTTTGTAAATAAAATATCTTGTATGCACCTTGTACAAAAAAAAACCACTACAAAAACAATATGCAATGTATTGATTGTTGAATCTGTTCTACTAACGATTTGAAACTGTCTCATTGCTATTTGTTCTTCAATAAAATTATGGAAAATAAAAAACAAGATGCAGAGTCATGTACTGTACAAAATTCCCACTGCAACTTTATAGTAATAAGTAAAATCATATACACATAAAGTATACACATGCCCATACATAATATCTAAGACATATACAGAGACACAGACATGGGAAAAATATAGACAGATGTAGATGAGTGTGGAATTGTTAACAGTAATAGTGGTTATTTTGACATGTATTCTGTGTTTACATGATTTTTTGGGCAAGAAAAAGGGGAGAAGATTTTAAGGAAGAAGATAAACTACAAAGTAAAAGGAAGTAGAAGAAAAAAAGTTTCAATTAAAATTACTGCAGCATTGTTTAAACTCTTTTGTAAAAATATGTATGTGCTTTAATGTGTATGCTTACATAAATAGATATATAGGTACATATCAGTATATGCAGAGAAAAAGATTAATATATAAGAACAAATTGTGCTACTACATATAATACAAATTTTACCCAAAAGTTACATTAAATGCCAAAACTTCATTTTAAATTTTGATTGACAACCTTTTTAAATTTATCACATGTCCCTGGTTTTTTACAATGACTTTAATGATCAAAAGTTTCTATTTTACTGGTCACTTGGCATCAATATAGCATAATGAAAACAAAAAATGCACATCCTAGAGCCTGGCAGATCTTTATTCAAACCTGCTTCAACAGTTGTTCAACTTGTAGGCCTAGGCACATCTCTCCAGCTTGTTAAGCCTCGGTGTCCTCATCTGTTAAATGCAGGCAGCAACCATGAAAACCAACAGAATGCATTTCCATGATATAGACCACAATACGCAGATGTGCCTGACAAAGGACTGACAGCTTCCATGTGGGCAGCATCTAAGGATGCTTTTTAACTTAGTCTGCTTCTCTTTATAGATGAACTATCTCATTCCCTATCCTTTTACATAAAATAGTAGACCAGACTGTTAGAAAACCCCCACATGTGACAATAAAGACAGTACCTAATATTATTTATCACTCCATTTATTCCAAAATCAAAGACTATATTACTAATAGCAAGCTATCAATTTTCACTTCATGGTGTTGGTGCATCTACCTTAATATTAGGCATCTTATCTCCTCCTAACTTATTGAAAATAAGCACACAAGCACTGAGTATAAGAGCCTAATCTCTACTATGAATGGAAAGTACATGACTTTTGCTATATAAACTTGGCAACATCTTCTGCTTACAGTGGACTTTTTATCTACAGTTGCAATTACCACTCGGAGACCATCAAGTTGGGAAAAAAACAAAACAAAACAATCCATGCATCACAAAAGTTGGCTATCACATGCATAATTTAAAGATTATCAATGCAGTTCTGCCCTTAAGACTGTCATCTATCTTCTAAAATCGCCCTAAAATAATTTATTTGTTGTTAAGCAGCTCCCTTTTAAAACAAAAATTTACAGGTGAAGGATCTTATATCAAAACTGAGGGGAGGGAAGTTTGTCTCTAAGTAGCTGAATAAGGATCTTTCAGAAAAACATAAAGAGTTAGATTAAAAGCCACAAATTCCTAGAAACCTCCCCAGATGTTGCAAGGAGGGAGGGGATGGGAAAAAAAAGAGAGCTGAAGATTCAGAGAACTGGCTGTTTCCTCAACACATTTCAGGTAATAGCCTACAATTTTTCTTAATGAATCTCATTTTACCAGAGGAATACCAGAACTTGAGCCCTCTATAACCTGAGAAATAGTACAATTCAACTGATAGGAATGAGCATTCAAGGCTGGCCAGATAGCTCAGCAGACTAATGTGCCTGCTTAGGCAGGTGCAGGGACCAGGGTTCAATCCCACATTGAGATGGTGATTGAAACTGGGTGTAATGGTGTGAGCCTGTAAGCCTAGCACTTGAAAGGCCAAAAGCAAGAGGATCACTATGAGTCCAATCTATATAGTAAGACCTGTACTAAATACATAAAACAACATTTATTATTTGTTTAAATTCCTGATATACACTGTGATAGAACTGCTATGAAGACTTTCAATAAAGCACTGGATTTGGGAATGTGGAGATGAGAGGACAGAGAACAAAGAACTAACACAGTATTCCATATTATAGCCATTAAATACAAGGGAAGGCAATACTTGGGAGCATATGCCTGTAACCCCAGGTAGAGGCAGAAGGACTACTGTGAGTTCAAAGGCAGCCTGAGCTACATAGTGAGACTGCCTCAAGAAACCAACACACACACACACACACGCACGCACGCACACGCGCACACACACACACACACACAGCAGTAGCAGGGAAAAAGGAGCAGTAGAGTAGAAATAAGACAGCAGGCCCTATGGGGAGGTTTTAAACAATGTTTTTTGAACACTACATAGAGAAGTATGAAGTTTATGCTTTGAGTCCACATGATGGCTCAGAGATGTCTAAAACCAATGAGTAACAAAAATGATGTGTCTTTTATTTATTTATTTTTCTGAGTACTGCACTTTGTTATTATAACATGGTCTCTTTTATCTGATTAACCATAGCATGCAAAACATTCTCCTATAAATAGAATTTGTTCTATAGCCCTTTGTATTATGACAGTTATAAGGGTCATCTGATTTGGACTTTTATCCTTTTCTACAGCATTTCTAAGCAGTGTATGTGACACACACCAGAGGTAGGAAAGACTATCTTTAATAAATTATCTTAATTGTACAGAATTCCTGAAAATTAAGTACAAAATGTTAACTCATGCCTCTGATATGTCATATGTCCCAAAGGACCAAGATCCACCGCCTTCTTGCCTTCTGCATCTGCACCTTCGTTGGCCACTTCACAGGAACATCAACCAGGGCTGGGAACAACAACACTGAGAAAGCTCCCACCCAGCACTCTCATTTGTCGATTCTCTGGACCACCCAGTCCTGCTGGCAGAGAGGACAGCAGTTATTCTGCTTTACCCACAGAGACACCACGCAGCAGTTGTAGAAGGAATGACTGCATTCTCTCAGACCACAACACAATCCTCTTGTTTGTTTTCAGCTTGACATCTAAGACAGGCATCCATCACCTGGACCCTGCAGATGGCGCATGTATCGCACTCCACGTCCCAGGTCCACATGGCCACCGCGTTCCACTTCTTCAGTGAGAACGTTTTGTCGCCTCCCTCCCGACTTGAGGTCTGCGCTCCCCGGAGTGAGAGAACAAGCCTCAGGGATCTTGACTGTCTTCCGCATCGGCCATGGCTAAGGCGCAGAGACAGTGGCAAAGACATTAAGTCGAGGGAGGCGGGTGGCTAACGCATCTCCCAGGGGCTATCTAATCGCCACAGCCATTATGTGTCTTTTAAATCAGTATAAAAGAATATAAAGCCATAATATAAACTAGCTAGAAAAACAAACTAAAGCTAGACAGCCTGGGTTTGCATACAGATCCTAACAACTAACTAGCTGTTTGATTCTGGGAAAGCTACTTACCTGCTTTGTGCCTCAATTTCTTCTTCTGTATACAGGAAGTGGAACAGTTCTTACCATATAAAGATGTTGTGAGAAATAAGAGGTAATACCATAAAGAGTTTAGAGCAGTGGTGGCAAACTGATGACATACGTATTTGCTTTTCTTTTAAGACAAAATGTGTAAGTTTTTCTTCTAAATTAAAATATCCGTATTCAGGTTTAGTTGCTGTATTGGCCTTTGAGATAAATAACTGGATTTTGCAGTTTGGGTACTCTAAAAGGTTCTCCATCTCTGACTAAGAATCATTCCTTCCACAAAGTAAGTGTTGAATAAATTACAGCCTACAACTGCATGTAAGAAAAACTGGAATTAAGGAGACTGGTTGGGAAGTCAAGAAACAGTCCAAGAAAAAAAAGATGAGAACAAGCAAAGAAAAGTAGATGGATGAGACATCATACCAAAGAATCAAATAGATTAATAACCAACTAAATACAACACTGAAGGAACAGAGTAAAAGAAAATGATAAACTGATAAAGATCACTAGAGCTCAGTGAGTGACATGGTGCTAATATTATTTTAAAAAATCCTTAGAAAAGGAAAAAGTGGCTATTAGGCCAGTGAGTACAACTCTAGTCATGTTGGAGTTGCAGCTGAGGACATGAATGTAAAAACGCCCAATGGTCACTGGAAAATAGGGTAGAAATCCAAAAGAGGATTAAGAATTAGGTATACAGACTGGAGATCTTTCAACATGGGATTTGCTAGTGGAAACTGTGGGAGCAGAACAGAACACTCAGAATAATGCAAGGAGTCCTGAGCCAGAGGACAACAATCCCTAACCAAGTATCTCAGTAAGACAGAGGAAAAAACATGAAACAATGGCTTCTTTCAAGAATCTGTCAATGTGATTAGCAACAAAAAGTATACACAGATTAAACATTTCCTTTCTCCTTATCACTTTAGGATTAATACAAGTAAGTGTGAAAACAGGAAGTAAACATCAGAATGGGGGGGGGAGGAAAAACCAGTGATGACAAGAAAAAAAAAAAAAAAGAACACTACTTAGAGGAGAAGGCTAATTCAAGATGAGGGAAATAAAGGAAAAGAAGAAAACTATTACACTATTTATTAGGTATGTATATACAAGATAGTAACTGCCCTGGGACATCTCAAATATTCTCATTTATTTAATTCTCACAGAATTTCTAGTAGTGTGAGGTAAATAATTACCCTCTTTGTATTACTAAACTGAAGCACATAGAAGTTAAATAACTTGCCACAAGGCCTATATTTTGTCTACCTATATATGCAGCTGCAGGATAAGAACCCAGGTAAAAACTGAAGCCCTTGACTTTTCCTCCAGATTTCCCCTTTCTAAACCAACAACATCAAGACATTTCAAAGGAAGAAGAAAACAAACCAATAAAAATATTAACTAGGTTGGGGCTGGCGAGATAGCTGAGCAGACTTAGAGCCTGCCTAGGCAAGTTCAGGGACCAGGGTTTGATCCCTGGTACCACATGCTGGGCCAGCCCTTCCCCCAGGCACACTGAGCCAGTGACAGAGTGCTGGCATGGTGGGGCACACCTATAATCCCAGCACTGGGAGGCTGAAAACCAGAGCATCACTATCAGTCCAAGCTATGTAGTGAAACCCTGTACCAAATACATTAATATATATTATATATTAACTAGGATGGAAGAAAACCATGATTATTGTGTCACTATAATATGCTACTATCACACTACAATATGCTATCTCCTTTAGCAAGTCTGAAAGAAAAAAAGTTAATTCTTTAACATTAAAAAGTCTTTCAATATCAGAGAACAGATAAAAGAAATGACCATTGCTTTCTTAGATTCTAGACTGCAAACCTAATACTGTTCTTCCTCTCGTAATCTTTTAACAATTATCATTCTCCATCACCACAATTTAAAAAGGGAGGAGGGAACAAGTGAAAAATTTCACTATAACAAGCCAAGGGATAATAAGAGATTTTTAAAATCAGTATCTAAACATAAATGCTTATCTATTGTACTTTATCATCTGTTTGGTACTCCTCCAAAACCTCCTGTTTTTCTCATTCCTAAATGATAAAGTAAATGAAATTTCAGATGCCAGTTAAAGAACAACATTGACACCTTGTGGTGAACATTCTAAAGTATCAAATATAACAATGAATAAATATAGTTCTTAATTAAGTGTCTGTCTACCTATCTTCTCCAGGTTAAGAAGGACCCACCCTTATATACTCTAAATATAAATTTGGAATGAGTTATTAATACTTCGGCAACACTGAAAGGAAACACACAGAAGGGGGCAAGGAGATGCAAAGGAATAAAAACAAGTTACATACATCTATCAACTTCCTACAAAGGATATAAACATTGTGTGCTATTCATGTATTAATGAACTAAAATAAAAAATAAACATTCATAGGACCTTAAAAAATTGAAAAAAAAAAAAAAAAAAAGAAATCTTGCATTATATGCTTCCCTATAAACATCCATATAAAGGACTTTAATGTCCTGGTTTTAAGTGCTCCAAATTCTTTCAATCAAAAGTTCGTATTTTCTGGGTATGGGGAGATAGCTCAGTAGAACAAGTGCTTGCCTGGCAAGTACAGGGTCCTGAGTGCAATCCCTGGTACTGGAAAAAAAAAAAAGTTTCCATTTTCTGTAACACACTAAAAGTAGAGTGTAGTACAACATTAAATAAAAAACATTAACTAGAAAATAACTTTTCAAAACACAGAATCTGACCACAGCATTCATCATGACTCCAGCCAGCCTGAGAATTTTAGAGTTAAATCAGGTACTATCTATCTGATAGTAAAGCAAATAACTGTTGGGTGGTTTTTACAGTTAGAGGAAGGGAAAGGAGGAACTCAGCTCCTTTGTTTCTAACCATACAAAATTCAGACTCTTCACATACAATTGTAGATCAAGTGGCAGAACTTTTATAAACCAAGAAAGTATCAAAAAAAGTATATACTTTTTACTTATTTTACTTGTACTGTACATGTGTGCAGTACATAGTAATCACTCCTTGTGGTAAATCGGTACATGTCTCTAAAACATCTCAATTTTTTTATCCCCTTAGGGGATGGGGAATATATATATATTTTAGTGACAATCAGGAAAAATATTGCCTCAATAGAGAGAAAACAATGGACAATAGTTTAATGTCACACGCATAGAAGTTTACTACCACAAATTTCACATCTGTCATGGCTAAAACACTATGGGAAAAGAAGCACTGGTAATGGATACTGGTTTCTTGTGTTCAAGGAAACTAGCAGAGAAACAACATTTAACTTACTAAGTTTCAAAAGTAAAATTTAACATTTCTAGTTCTTGAGTAACTACCTGAGCTTAGGTAATACAGTTAACAAAATCTGGTTGAGAAAGTATACCTGTGTTAGTAGCTACAAATAAACAGTGGTGGCAAGGAAATCACTATTAACACAATCATCTAAATTACTAACTTCTTACAAAGTATCTAGAAAATATCTTAAAATTTTAACCCCCAAGAATCAAATATTCAAGATCATCAATGCTAAATATTTCAGTAACTACCAAACCCTGCTGAGTTGGCATTTATGGAGGGCACTGCTTTTCAGAAAATTTACTCAGCCATTATGCTACGTGCAACCTACAACCACCATCAAGGATGATGAGCCTATGAAAGGATCTACAAAGCATGAAAACCTTCCCAACAGTCTCTAGTCTGCTTCTTACTTGCTGTTCACCTTCAGACAGGCCATTCAACATGTTTGCTTCAAATTCTATGCTTAAGATAGAGGCTGTGAGAATATAAGAATCTAAGAAAATAAAATGATAGCTGTGAAAATGCTTACATAAATTTGTTACATCACTGTTTCCATCTTTTAGGAAAAATCAGACTGAAAGTTCAATGCATTAGGATAAATCAGGGACGATTAAAGGCTGGTCCAGGCTCAAGTTAGTCACAGCCCTCTCTGTCACAGCATGGTGCTTCACAAGCACCAACATTACTTCTTCATTACCTGTTCCCTATATTCCAAGATGAACAAGCTCAACAATATGTACATATTTTGATAACTTGTGCTATCTCTACCCTCTAGTTACTAGACTCTGTCTGTTCTGTTATACATTTTAAGTAGTCAAGGTGAAAGTACTTCTCAGATATGAATCAAAAGTCATCAAATAAGCTGAGATGACATGTGCCCATAATTCCAGTTCTCTGGAAGGCTGAAGCACAAGAATCATAAATTGGAACTGAAGCTAGGCAACTCAAAACTTAGGAAAATCTTATCCCAAAATTTGGGAGAGGGCTGTGAGAGAGAGGGAACTGGGGATGTACCTCAATGCAGAAGCTTCCTTGAGTTCCATGCCTGCCTCAAAAAAAAGTCATTATAATATATGTGGTCACTTTAGTCAAAACCATTGTCCCTTAAGAGTAATTTACACAATCCATGTATACTATAATTCAAGTTTCACAAATGTCACTTTTACAATATTTATAAAATAACCATTACTAAATGTGTTAAATGTTGTGATCAGGTTTTCATGCATCATCAAAAATTTATTAAGATAGATTTTTGAATAAAAATCCTTTGGGTTGTGGGCAGACTATTAGGGCTCTAATTAATAAATAAGGAAACAGGTGCCTAGATAATTATCTAGACCATGTTCATTAATGGGAAGCCCCAATAACCTCCAGAGCCTTATTGGAGACACCCCCAATAAATTGGTCATCAGCAAAAGGTTATGTTTTCTAGGAATAATATAATAAGGTTTCCTCATAAAAGATGCTATTGGTACATAACTAAATTAAGAAACAAAGCTTTATCAGATGGGTATGACAACTCACTGTTAATTTCATGCATATTAAATGTATTCATGCCGTCTAGTTTTACCATCTTCTATAAATGTAAAATTATATGGCTTATGATGATAGACCATTTCTTTCACACTCAGACACTTGCCTTTCTTTTGTGCTCCAATTAACTGTGATAAGGGACTCACGTCAAGTTAACATGAGGATACCAGTTAGTAATGGTAACAAAACATAGAGATGCCCAAACGTTACACGGTCCAGACAATGTCATAATATTTTCTCAATGACATCCTAGTGAAGGTCAACAAGTTAGGTAAAAGCTTCTTATATAGTAGATAAAGATGACTGATTATACTAAAAAAATAAAAATAAAAGCTATACTCTGTCAAAATGGAAATTTAAGTATTTCACAAAAATATCATCATGCTGCAATATTATCTATAGTTTTGAATTTTCTCTGTAAAATTTTTTTTAAAATAAAATAACCATTTCTTCATTTATCCTTTTGGATTAATCCTCTGACATATAGAAGATATCTAACGGTCTGAAATTCATGATATATTATATAAAGATTAGAAAAAAATTTCCATGAGCAATTTATCTGAGTAGGATGAACAAAGGTTGAGTGTCACTGCTGAATTTACTTTGAAATGCATTTATTTTAGTAGCCTGCACCCTGGGAAATGACCTTGATGATCCATCACATTTAAAAGTAATCCAAATTTTAAAATCTTTCAGAATTAAGCTAAGGCATAATCTCATGAATATTAAATTAAAATTAAGCCAGTCATCTTTATCTACTATATAAGCATCAGAGCACTGGATTCACAGAAAGCTCCTTCTAGCATCTAAACATCTTTTAAGATGAATAGCAGGTCAAAACTCTAAGTTATGTTCAGGGCTGTTGGAAGACTCTTCTGGCTATGGTCAGGAAGTCTAAATTTTATACCTCCAGTTGTTTCTCTTTAGGATCCCGAAGACCAAAAAATAACTTATGTCCCTGTTTTAAAATCACTGGCTTTGGGTTGGAGAGACAGCTTAGTGACATAAGCACCTGACTGACATTCTCAAGGACCCAAGTTCATCCCCAGAACCATAAAAATAAAATAAAATCATTCGCTTCTAACTGCTCTCTTCACTGTCCAGAGAAGTGTTTTCAAAAAACTTTGTGAAGACCAACTTAAATCGTTTTAGCTACAATATTTATGACACTTTCACTTAAAAATGCTAAGTCAAAACAGCTTCTGAAGCATTCTTTCATACTGGAATGTCACAAATTCAAAATGAGAAAGTTTCTTTAGAATTAAGGAAGACTCTTAAGTTTCTTACCGTAGCAAAGAGAAGACATCATAAGAATTACGAACACAGTTCTGATCCACCTGAATATTCTTCTGAGCATTTGAATAACCCTAAAAAACAAAATAAGTCTATGTACAAATTAATCCTGTTTGCATTTTGAACAATATGATATATAAGCACTTGAGTAAACTTGAAATTTCAGAAGTTCCAAGAAAATAAATACAACATCCAAATAACTAAAATCTAATCTTTCAGGCAAGTAAACTGAAATTCTCAGTTTCCCACAGAGACAATGTTTCGCCTTACAAATTATGGTGAACATCCCAGGGGAGCTTCAAAAGTTCTTCAATATATTACATAATTGAAGAAAAAAGTATTAACAATAATACTTCACCTATGTCTATCCACCAAATGTTATTATGGGGGGAAATCCCAAATACTAATCAGGAATATAACAAACAAATATTCCCCCTCAAAGGAACAAGAAACAAGGATGGTTTCTAAAGAGACCATCCCATGATTCCATAAAAACAGGAGCAATATCTCTATCATTTAAGGGGCAGCATAAACAGTAGTAAAAAAAAAATAAATCAATAGTCTGGATCCAGGCTATCAAGATTCTAATTTAAACCTTTCCTACAACAGCTCCAGACAAAGGCACAGAATACTCCTTTAGTTTAACATTAGTAGCTTTACCTATAATGTTAGTATCTACCTCACAAATAAAAATACAGAGTAAAAATAAAAAGTTAATATTTGTAAAATGAAAAATATAATCAACACTACATAAGTATGCCCTATGATGCTAATGCAGGCCAACGGGGGGGGGGGGGGGCTACAGCATAGGAGATTGAATCTAGGGCCTCCCTGTATGCATTCAACACTGGCTTCTATCCTAGGCACTGATTTTTGAGATAAGGCCTCATTAAATTGTGCACTTCCTACCTCAGCTTCTCAAGTAGCTAGAATCTCAAGTAGCGCTGCCATATGCACCTAGCACAGGCATTAAAAAAAAAAAAATCATGCTGCTATGGGCATTAACATATGGCATTTGAAAGTTTTATTTACAAAATTTGACAATTTAGACATTCTTTGAAAAAATAAATTATCAAAAATAAAATATTATGAAACAATAATATCTGAGTAGCCCTATATCTACTTTTTAAGTAAATAACTGAAAATATTCTCACAAAGAAAGTCTACATCCAAAGAGTTTTGTTGACAAATTCTATCAAACATTAAAAAAAGATACAAAATCAACTTCCCATAGTCCACCAGAAAAGACGAAAAAGAAAATACAAATCACAAAACAAAAAAGGGTATTATATAACAAAAAGGATCAGGAACATATACACCTCCCAACATTTAACAAAATACTGGAAACAAAAATAAAGGGGGAAGTACATGGAGACATCAACACTGCACTTTCAGTAAAGGAGAACACAGGGCTGGGGAGAAAGCTCAGTGGCATAAGCACAGCCTGGCAAATATGAGGTCCTGAGTTCAATCCCCAATATCAACAACAACAACAAAAAAGTAATGGATAACATAAATGGAAAAAGTGAATTTAAAGATAAAACAGTGGAAGATACGAACACTATAAATCAACCACACTTAACAGACATATACAGAAACCCTCTACCCTCCAAGAATACATTCTCAAGTGTACAAGGTATTATTCTCTAAGACAGACCATATGTTCTACCACAAAACAAGTCTCAGTATCTTTTAAAAAATGTAATCAAATCAATTTTCTTCTGTGATCATAGTGAAATAAAAATAGAGAACAACAGAAAAAAATCAGAAAATTCCCAAATGTGCAAAGTAATACAGTGTTAATCAGGTCAGAGAATAAATCACAACACAAATTATAAATGTTTTGAAATGAATAAGAACAAAAACAAAATACTAATGAAACTCAAAGGATACAGTTAGAAAGTGCTCAGAGAGAAATAAAAATTTCTGAACATTTACATTTAAAAAGAAGAAGGGCCAGCCAAATAGTTCAGCAAATTAAAGCACCTGAGGCGCTGAGGCCAGTTTCACCCCAGGCCAGCATGCCGGCCCTGCCCCCAAGGAGCCCTGAGGGGGCTATGGAGACTGGCCGTGGTGGCACGTGCATGTAATCCTAGCTCTTGGGAGGCTGTAAACAGGTGGATCATTGTGAGTCTGATCTAGTAGTGAAACCCTGAACAACCTGTAGACCCTTCCCTAAAATACAACAAAATAAAAACTAAAAATAAAAAGAAGAAAGATGGGCTAGGAAGACAGATCGGGCAGACTAAGCACCTGTCTGGCAAACTCAAGGACCTGGATTTGATCCCCTATCCCCGGTATTGCACGCCCTGACACTCCCAGCCACCCAAACCAGGCATGGTGACACAAGCCTGTAATCCCAGAATGGGGAGGCTGAAACAGGAAGATTACTATGAGTTCAAGCTGCACAGTGGGACTCCATACCAAATAAATAAATAAATAAATACTAAAAAAAAAAAAAAAAACTTGAAAAAGAAGAACTCAAATCAATAACCTAAACTTTTGCCAGAACTAAAAAAAAAAAAAAAAAGAAACTAAATCCAAAGCAGGAAGATGGAAAAAGTAGCGATTAGAGCAGAGATCCATAAAATATGAGAATACAAAAACAATATGGAAACTAAATGGAACCAGAAGTTCTTTGGTAAGACTGACAGTATTTTTCAATGTTTTTTAATCTTTTATTTCTTCCACACAAATAAAAACTAGGAAAACTAATTTAACAATATTAAGGATTATGCCATATGATCTGGTGACTAGTTCTGGTGTCTATTTTTGGTAACCACTTCCAAGTACACACTCCAAAAGAATCAAAAGCAAGGATCTGTACAGCTATGGGTAATAGTGGCATTATTCATAATTGCTAACAGGTAGGAGCAAACCAAGTGTCCACAGACAAAGGAATAAACAAGATATAGTATATTTATGTAATTCAGCTTTAGAGAGTATAAATAATAGCATATGCTACAGAGTAGATAACCACTGAGAATATTGTATTAAGCATAAATACTGTACAATTTCCATTTATGTTAAGGTACCTAGGAGAGACAAATTTATAGAAACAGAAAGTGGGAAGACTACAAAATTCTTCTAAAGCCAGGGGTCAGGAGGAGAGAAGCATGAGGAATTATTGTCTTAAAATGATAGAGAATTTCACTTTATAAGATGAAAAAGTTCTGCACAATGAAATAGTGGTATGGTCACACAGCAATGTGAACATACTTAATTCCTTTAAACTGTATATACGGTGGTTAGTAGGGTTGTTTTTGCTATTGTTTTTCATTTTGTTTTTGTAGTACTGTGGTTTGAAGCCAGGACCTTCTTTTTTTTTTTTTTTTTTTTTTTTTTTTTTTTTTTTTTTTTTTTTTTTTTTTTTTTTTTTCTGTGTTTTTTTTTTTTTTTTTTTTTTTTTTTTTTTTTTTTTTTTTTTTTTTTTT